>JZKD02S0676468.1:721055-757486 GCA_000966675.3 Picea glauca
GTGTATTACTGTATCTCTGTGTTTATGGTTGCATCTCTGATATATTTCTGTTATATTACTGAATATATGCGATATCTCTGTGCATTTCTTTATTATATCTCCGCTCTCATTTCGTGCCGAAAATAATCCGGATCACATCCCTTCCAAAGGAAATTGAACATCATTTTTCTAATATGGTTGAGTACCAAGACAAGAATAATCGCCAAAGACATCCAGTAAACCGGTTGACTTACAAATACATATTTTATTAGAATAAAAATGTCTCCAAGGGACAACCATGATCTGTTACACTAATGGCCAATTTTTTCTTTTCAGTTTTTGCTAGTAACCATCTCCAATATTCTGCCTTATACATTCCTATCTTGAGATAAAAACCAAGATATCTAAATCCTTCATAAAGGTCTTCAAAATTATAAGGAAACACTTCTTTGAATTTTTCTAACTCCTCTCCATGTATACCATCAAAATGAAAAGTGGAATTTGTTAAATTTACTAGCAGACCCGACGCTCTACAGAAAATATTCAAGATTTTATCAATCTCCTGCCACTCCTCTAAATAATCCATTGTCATAATGAATGCATCATCCACAAATAGAAGGTGGAGGATCCTAACAAGTCTGGAGACTTTCACTCCCATCAATTTTCCTTCACTCTGGCCTTTCTTTAGTGGCAGACTCAACCCCTCCATTACTAAAATAAAAATCAAAGGGGATAAGGGACACCCTTTTCTTAATCATCGGTCACTCTGAAAAAAGGGCCTGGTCTCCCCATTTAAAAGAACTGCAAAAGATGAAGTACTAACACAAATCATTATTCAATTGGTGGTATGTAGACTAAAAATTGTTTGTAATAAGATCATTCTTAAAAAATCCTAGTTTATACAATCATATGCCTTCTTTAGATCTAGCTTTAAAACTAAAGACTTCAATTTTTTCATCTTTATTCTATGTAGGCATTCCTGGGTTGTTCCAACGGAATCCTGTATTTGTCTTCCTTTTAGAAACCCCAGTTTCTCTTTCGACGGGGATCGAGAGAGAATGGGTTTTATCCTATTAGCAATAATCTTTGCTATAAGTTTATAACACAAGTTACATAATGATATCAGTCTAAATTTGTCAAAGGATGTAGGATTATTGACTTTCGGTATAAGTGCCAGAAAAGTCGAATTTATGGCTCTTACCACTTCCCCTCTAATCCTGGAATCCTCAACCACCTCCAACAAATCATGCCCTACCAAATCAAAGAAGTGTAAGAAGAAATCAACTGTCCAACCATACGGACCCTGAATTTTTTCTTTTGCAAAGAGTTTGAGAACCTCCCATAATTCCTCCTTTGTATAGGGTCTTTCAAGATGCAAATTGTCCTCCTCATTGAACAATCGTGGGAAAAGGTTGGCTGAAAAAATCTGGTCATTTATATTTACTGGTCCCTTCTCCTTAGAAAAATCTTGAAAAATATGGTTGCCTATGTTTTAAGTGTCTCTTGTCCAAAATGGACCTTCCCTTCTTCATCTCTAACTTCCCAAATATGTTTGTGATTCCTTATAAAGTTAGCAATCTGATGGAAGTATTTTGTGTTTTGATATCCACTTTTTAACCAAAGTGCTCTGCTCTGCTGCCTCCAGTGTTCCTCTTCTTGCACCAGTGAATTGTTCCTCTCTTCCTATAATAGTTTAATATGTCTTTCCTCTGCCCAATTCTACCTACCTCCGGTAAAACCCTGTAGTGAAGCTTCTATGTCTTCCTCTAGATTTTCTAAAATGGACAACTTCCACATCTTTTATTGCTTTGCCCATAATTTTACTTGGCATTTTAAGAATTTTAATTTCCCAAATAACCTTCGTTGAACCCCAGTCTCTTGAAGAAATCTCTGATCCTGCCAAACTTTATGAACAATTTGAGCAAAATCAACTTCTCTTAACCACACAAAGTTTAATTTGAAAGGATTATCTTTAAAATGAATAGTGTTTTCAAGCTATAAAATAACAGGTACATGATCCGAAAGGAAAGGGTAAGCCACCCATGACCAGTAACTGCCTATACTGATTATGAGGTCTTCAAGTCTCCTCAGATCTCTCCAGTATTTAAAGTAAAGTTGAAATCACCTGCTAAAATCAGGTTTTTTTTTATAGCATGCCCCTTTCGGCCACCTTAACCCAGAAGCCTCTTCTGTTAGAATAGGCCCATACACATTTATAAACGAAAGCTCCCTTTTACTTTCCAAATAGTGTCCTGTCAAAAAAAATCTCACCACATATGAAGTAAGGAACTAGATCAAATTTATTTGGATCCCGAGTTGCCAATAAACCCCCCCCCGACTTTCCAATCGAGCTAACATCACTAGAATACCAAGTTGGTTGTAAATCATTCATAAAGGATCTAGCCTTCAATTCATCGACCAAAGTTTCTTGTAAAAAGAGAATATATGTATTTGTCCTATCTAAAAATCTATGCAGGGAAGAGGATTTAAGGGCCCCCCCGACCCCTCTGATATTTAAAGAGATAAAAATCATGGTTTTTCCCTTGGAAGGGCTTTCATGCCTCTAAGCGCCCCTATTTCTGAGAAATTTGAAGTAAGCAAAGAAGTTGATGAGAAACTCGCTTCGACTTGTTTACATGCACTCCTGGTTTTAATAGGAGAGAAATCAATTCCCAGCCCCCTGTACCAAGCAAATTGGTTCCCTGATCCCTCTCCAATTTGATTGACAGAGCTAGTTAGACCCATGTGCCCATCTCTTTCTACAATCGATCTCCCTTGATAAATCAGTGATGGAGAAGGAGACAAATAATCTTTGTAGTTTGGAACCAACGTGTCCATGACATCTCTAAGAGAGATATATCCTTCCTATGGTTCCCCATAACCTGGAAGGCTATTAATATCCTCCACAGGTTCACCAGACATATGACAACCCCCCCCAGAGCCTCACTCGACAATGGATCAAATCCTTAATGAGATCCCATGTTCCCTCCAAGCACTCCAATTAAACCTATTTCTCTCCTAGAGACTACCGTACCCAGAGTATATGACTGAGAAATCCCCCCCCAAACCGATTGTGTGGATGTCACTCCACTGGAATCAAGTTCAGCTTGAGTTGGTAAGTTATCAATAGGGGATTCCTTTGTGACAGCCTTTTCCAGTACACAAGAAGCTTCTAGGGTGTCTCTCTGCCACGCCATTAACGAGTAAAATAAAGAATGACAAAATGATTTTAAATTACCCGAAATAGAGTCCGATGTCTCTGCCAACCTGCCTTATTATTTTTCTCTAAGTTGAGCACCAATCACTAAAGAATCAACCTCTAGTGGTTCATCTCGCATCGCTTTCCTGAGCAAAAAGTCTTCATACTCCTCTTTCTCTGCTGTGCCTTTGCAATCTCTTCTCAAATGACCCATTCTATGACAATAACTACATATGAACAGAATGCCAAGATAGTCCAGTCTTTGGCTCACCGTTCTGCCCCTACAAACAATCTCTAAAGATTCCAACAGACCAGAATGTATGTTGACCGCCACTAAAACGTTTGCCACATTTTTATCTGAGCCAATAATCACTGATCGTCAATTCTGATGCACTGTCCAAGCTCGTTACCAATGGCTTCCAAAGCCTTTGTGTTCCATAGTTGTAGTGGCATACCTAAGAGCAGAACCCAAAGATTTTTGTATTTAAAATACTCTGTAGCCAGATCAAAGGAAACCCTCCACCACTTTATCATCAAGTTGGTTCCATCTATAACCCAATACTTATCCAATACCAACTTCGATTCTTCTAGTGTATTGAAACGAAACTCGTACCACCCCTTTGGCAGAAAAAATACCTCAGGCTTGTAGCCTAACAGAGGTGTCCAAGTAGTCTCAACCCATTTTGTTATATCTTTCATGCACATAATTCATTATGATAGTCTACCCACCAGTGAACACATGGAAAGACTGCATGTTTCCTCTAAGCCGATGTATGAACCCAAAACCATCCCTCTCTTGGTTTTGTTTGACTTCCACATCTTTATGTTTGGTCCTAAACCTCCCTTCTCCCTATACTCCTATTCTTCCACAGTCGCAAGACCTATAAACCTCCCTACACCAGCATGCCCTTTCTCCGTTTGTGAAAAAAATGCTCTCTTGTTTACAGCGAAATCACCAGGGGGATAAACAAAAGTGGAGGGAGATACTCCATCAACCTTACCTATTACACCTGGCAGGAATTTTGTTAAATGTGCCACTTATGACAGCTTTGTTTTAATAATACCTGTACCAGAACTGTACGCATTTTCCGAGGAAAAAATCTCGGCTCGACTCCAAAGTGCCTCGCCAACTTCTTTCATTAAGTCATTTACCTCAGCTTCCATCTGGAAGCTTCCCTAACCTAATATGAAAAATCCACCTGAAATCCACTTAAAAAGGATCAAACCCTAAGATTTTGAATCCAACTTCGTGATTAAAATAGATAATGATAACATTATTAATCACATCCCTCTCAAAGGCACCTGAAAGGACTTCACTACCACCAAAACGTTTTGACCTGGGAAATAAGGGAGACAAATGGTCGATAAGACACATCTCCCTCACTACGTGTTGGGCCCAAGACCCAGATTTATCTGACCCCCAGCTGTAAACTAACCCTAAAAAGATAAAAGGATACCACCTCTACTAAAACAGTCACTAAAATCTACACAAGTGCAATGAAAAAAAAGAACTATAGTCGACTAAAGATGCCAACTCAAAGTTCATAAGGCGTTAACGTACGCTCCTACCTCCAAGAATAAAAGCCTCCATCATAAATAGTTGGATACTTTATCCATTTCACCATTAAAGCACGTGTAGCCAGTATCGCCATTAAAGCACTTGCAGCAGGTCCCTCGCCATTAAAGCACTTGCAACAGGTCCCTCGACTCTGATTCAAAACTCTTTCTCTACCTATCATTACCTTTCACGTGTAGTCGACCGACGAGTGAGTATCTATGTTGAACATAGGGGATAAATTTTATGGAATAGTTTTAGTAAAAGGTTGAACCCCTTAAAATAGTAGAAGTTGGAATCCTCCTAAGTCTTTCCTAAGTTATGGACTACTTCTAATTTATATATATATAATGAAGCTATCATCATTTAAATTAATTTTAAGTTTTATTTTTTCTTAGATGCCTATTTAATAAAATAAAAAACAAGTTATTTAGTTTTATTGTCATCATTAATATACATTGTAACCATATAAACTTTATGTTTTTCTATAAGATGTTTTAGGTTAATAACAACCACCAACGTTTATTGTTTATTAAATCACTGTATAAACAATTAATGGATTTTTTTTTTTAATTTTATGTTTTTATATTTGAAAATATTAGAGAGAATTTTCTCTAATTATTTTTTGTTTTTTACAACTTAATAAATTATAAAAACAAAACAAAATTATTCACCTAAAAAAATGAAAATACTAAACATTATACATGTTCAACAACATCCCATGCTCTTTTGAGGGTTTGAGCCACAACTTGCACCACACAAGCCTTTGTGTTATTTGTGGCCAACCACGAACTTGCTTTGAAAATATTGGGAAAACCATGTGTCTTATTAGTGCAAAATAAATATTTGATTTTTGTCTATTAGGCTGTTGTAGGAAAATTCCCTTGAAGACAGGTGAATATCTTCTTGGATTCTAGACCCCTATACCAAGACATAAAACATGCTAACATTGGACACTAACATTTCTTTGAATCTAACTAACTAATCGGAAAGAGAAGGAGAAGAAAGAAAGTGTGATTCACCTTATTCCGATGTTTGTCCTCACTGCTCAAACTTGAGCTTCATCTCTGAGCTCCTTAGCACTGTTTGACACCTGCAATGAAATGGATAGCGAGACAAATAACTCCTACTCTATTCTATAAGATTAGTCCAATAAAATCCATCTATAAGACAAACATATGTAAAGAGACATAGGTTAGAAGGAAATAGGCCAAGAAATATATTAATATGAGAACTCAAGAATATTACTTACAAATTGTAGATGTAGTTGCAATAACTTCCCCAAGTCCTCCTCATCCAACCCTTGCACAAAGCTCCCAAAATCATAGGTTTGATATCCTAAAGCTTTTTCCCAAGACCATAGGTTTGATACCTCTAATCTCCACATTCCTCCACTCCTCCATGGACAGCCCTCATTATATAGGATTTGGAGGCTTAACCACCATGGAGAGGATCACTCATCAGATCCACTAAAAATGGATCTGAAAGATATTTAGGGAGAAAATATCTCTTAAGGATTTTAGGGAGGAAATATCTCTCAAGGATTTTAGGGAGGAAATATCTCAACCATCCATGAGATCCTCCACCTTCCCTAAAAAATAGGAAACCAAATGTGAGGTGGATTCTCACACTTAATTAATTTATTTTTCATGAATATTAATAATAATTCATGTGCACTTGGTATCTTGGCCTTCATGTAATATATCTCTCCTCCACATTGACTAGGGATTGTGACATAGGTTATTCCATGGTGTCAAGGTGTATGGGACACTTATATGACACTTACGACACCTAGGGTGAGGTACCTAGGTGTGCAAATTTGATGTGTAATAGAATGCCCCCTAAAGAGTGAGGTTAGAAGAGAGAATGATGGTTGGAAAACTTTACAAATATTTAATCCAAGGGTGTGGAGTTGGAGAACCTGGAAGAAGCTACAAACAACCATCAAACAATATTAATATATGTTCCATTTCCGAGGCATGCATACCTATGCTCGGAAGATGATATGACTCAAAGCATGGCCGCCGAACAATACAATGTGGATCTATGAAAAATATTGACTAAGGATATGGCCACCAAAGATACAATGTGGATCCATACCTCCATGACATGAACTGATCATAGCCACGAGAAATACACAGTGGAGCTATGAGATAATAAAACATAGCCACAGACCAATACAATGTGGATCTATGTGACAATATATATATCAACATGCTCAAATGATCTCCTTTCATAGCTTGGGAAAAGTAAATAGCAGAGTGAACACTCAACCCATGGTCTTCGTACCAATCCCGATGTGGTACGAATTTAGCCATTTGAATAGATGTTTTGATGTCGAATATGGTAAAAACCACTTGATTATCGGTCATTGAGGTAAATCGTTAACAAGTACAAGGGAAATCACTAATGATGTCAATGACTCCCAAGGTACCCTAGTACATTCCAGCCAATGTGAATAAATGAGCTAAGGTCAAACATTCATGGAATCATCCAATCAGAGGTCAATGATTTAAACTTATTGTCATAGGAGAGGAGGCCTTCGATTGAGGCATGCATGTCCCAAGGTACTAACTAGTTTCTAAGTATAATTCCCAGATGATGTGTTGAAGTCGACAGGAAAAGACTCGTCGAAGGAGGGCCTTGATGTATCCCCCATCAGCGACATGAAACTGACATAGGAAATTGATGTAAGATGGTGAATAAAATGAGTATGGACTGACATAGGAAAAGGAAACTAGTAATACTACAGATGGATGGTTTGAAGTGAAACTTCCCTTGAACATGATGAGGCACGACAACCGACTTGGAAGCATTGACTCGATGAGTACCAAAATGTAATTTGACGACAATAAGAGCACTCTTCGACTGGACGAAAAAGTATGGTGACACATGGAATTGGTATGACTCAGAGACAAGTGGATTACCCAACTGTAAGATGAGACACAAATAGGTGCCATGTTCAAGGGTGACAAAATCTACCATAAAGGATTCTCAAAAACTTGACCCACTTCCTTCAATTTTTCCCCCACCCAGATAGATGATTGTTGGATACAGATTTCTCTAGCGCGCTATGCTCGCCTGACATTCACACTTGTAATAAAATAACTTGGGTAGGCGAATGGATACTCAAGGTAATCAAATCAATGGTGATGTCTAGACAATACAACACGGTATGCGATCACTTCTCTGTTAGCTTGGATATCTCGGTTTGCAAAAAGTGGTCCTGATGCAGCACTCGATCGGTTAAATAAGCAACATCGTAATGGATTCATCCAATGGGGAGGAATGCCTCAATCAATACAATTCCATTCATTATGGAGCGGTCTCAACGGTCCAATGGTGATATTTTTGGCAATAACTACGTTTCTAACCGTTCCAGAGCATCATTCTAATGGTCAGGACACCTCCAACGGTCATATAGCTTCGCTAAGGCAAAGTGTCATTCTGCGTTGTTCTACTATTCCAGTGAGATTCAAGTTTTGCAAGCCTTCCTTCTACAAAGTCTTCTCTGGAACTTCCTGTAGTTTTTCTAACTTTGTTTTCTTCTTACTGAGCTTTCTTTCCTTCTTTCCTGTGATTTGAGTCTCTTGATTCCTTCTTCCATTCTTATTCTTATCTTCTCTTAGCGTAGTAACTTCACACTATTGAGGGTCTTTCAAAGGGTTCGAGTGTAATACCTCTTCTCTTACTACTTCCAGGGTGGATACACTACTTTCCTGCATGGACAAATTCTTTAAGCCTTCTTGTTTTCTTTCAACTTCGACATCTAACTCTCTTTCCTTCTGTTGCTTCCACTTGTCCTCTTGTTCTTGTATTAGTCACTCTATTTTTTTGGCTATGAAGTCCCTTAATTCTTGTTTTTTCTGTTCTGTAGCTTCTTCCTCTGCTTTCCTTTGGATCTGATCTTTCTCAATCCATGTCTTTCCTAACAAAAGTGAAAAATGAGTGTTGTTCTCAACAAACTTAATGACTTCAAATTCTTCTTCAGTCAATGTTCCGTGGGAAATCATAGGTATATTAGTAACTCTTCCACATAGGGTTGTCATATTTCCTTTAAACAATCCTATCCTTCCCAATGAAGGAACCATAGCATGCTTTCACAAAATTTCCCCAAGTGCTTCCTGTCATGATATTCACTTGTGTTTTTTCATCTAATACACAGTCTATGTCGATATCTCCTATTCTTGATTCTATACACTTCTTCTGTTTTAAGATCTTTGGTAGACTGATGTCTCTGTGATCATTAAGTGTTTCTTTCAGTTGTAATAACATAGTCTCATATTCTTTTTGGTTCTTTAACATATCCTTAGTTTCTTGAACTTCTTCATAGTTTTCTTGTCTCATGTTCATACTTTCAACGTTAGCAATCATTCTAGGGAAATCCAAAACCTCATGATCAACAACTTTACAAAAAAGGAAAATAGGGCCTATACTAGGGCATTCATTAGCAATATGTCTTGGTCTTCTGCAATTATAACACAATGTCAATCCTCTCTTTCTCTTAATAGATCCCCAACCTTTCCTGTATTGCGCACTGGGATCACAGTGATGGACCTGCAATCTGCAAAAAATCTTTCTAGGGTCTTGCATCCACTTGTTAGTCCAAAAATTATTTCTATGCATATGAATAACATATCTTTCATTATCTCTATCAAATTTATTCAGATCAAGTCTTCTTTCTTCTAGTTGTGCCCTAGTTTTCAGATTAGGATAAAATCTGTCAAACATACCTAGATTCATACTGTCAAAGAAAAATTTTCCACTTATCTTACCTTTACCAGAGCACAAAGATTTAAGATCTTACCTCTTTTTTTCAGATTGGATTTCTTTCTTTCTTTCTTAGCACAGAGCTTCAAGTAGAATATTGCACACTACAACAATAGATCTATGCATAGAGCTTTTCTCTTTTCTTAAGTTCCCAGCAATCACAGTTTCAGGTCTTGACAACAGAACCATTTGTTGGCACAGGGGTAGACCCAGGGTTCAACACTTCAACAATGCACCAACAAAACCCTAACTACCGACCCTTTCGACAACACCTGTGAAGCAGATGAAGTCTCACCCGAGGTAGAGGTAGGGGGGGTTGCAGGACTCAGGTGTATACAACCTAACTAGGACACAGATCTGTGATCACAACACTTAACAAAGCACTTAGCCCTCAATATGCATTAATTTGTGATTCTTATTCACATCACAGATTAACCCTTATTATAGATCAATGCAGTAGTAATCAAGATTAAGCACATCTAATCATTTAGCACATAGCATCAGAATAGATCTAGAATTTATTTGTATATAAAGAACTAAACATTCATAGATCTATCTATCATACATCAACACTAAGAAAATAAATACATAAACACCATGAACAACATTTCACAAAGCACAAAAATGCAAGATATAGGTGGTTCACCCTAGTGTGGGGCTACGTCCACCAACTTATTCTTCTCTTTATTAGTCTCCTTCAATCTTCTTACATTCCAAACCACAGAGCCAACTCCACAAAATACAGGAGATCTGCATGCACCTCGCCATATCCTCCTTCCCTGAATTAGGTCAAGGCACAAAGACTTACACAACCTATGCACAAATCCTCTTACAATAACTTGAAATTAGCTCTACAAGTCTTAACACAGTCCTTGCACGAAGCCAACTAGTCATGCACTAAGCCAATGACCTCTACAATCACATAGATCAAGCTCCTCTTACATCACTTAGCCACTTATTTATATATTACAAAGGGGCCTAAACATGGGTAAAAACCCATGGGCCGACATCCCATACCCGTTACATAAACCCTAAAACCCAAAAATCCCGTAAAATGAGTGAGATCCCGTGATCTCAACTTCGCCTGGACGCTTCGTCCTTGACCAGCCTGTCGAAGTCCCAAAAATGGTCAAACATGACCAATGTTTCCTCAAAACTTGGTCAAGGGACAACAATGAGTACCTCTTTTTAATTTAACAAGCTCGAGGAGGGTAACACTTACTCGATATAACTCACCTTTGGTAAGTTCCTCTTCCTTTGTTTAACGAACTGGAAGAAGTAAGGGTTCATTCCTATATGGGTCCTTCAATGTGTAGTTTAGTGAGTCCAGAGAAGGAAAAATCAATGGTTTTTCATGTTTAGAGGGTCTGAAAATAACTTAAAGGTGACTCCAGGGTTGTCCTTTTTCGTAATTTTAGTCTCGCAGGGCTGAAAAAGTGATAAAATACCACTCGAAAGACGCCCTTTCAAACCTTTTAACAAGTGTGAAAGGAAGAAAGATCACTTGGCAATATTTTCATGTTTAGAGAGTCTGAAAAGATCTTAAAGGAGACTCCAGGGGGTTCCTTTTTTGTATAACCTTTATGAGTCCAAAAAATTGATAAAATTATACTCGTTTACATTCTCATGTATTTATGAGCACGAGAAAGAACAAAGACTAAGCTTGGTATTGGTTTCATTTTTACATAATCTTGAAACAAAATTAAACTTATGCTTGTAAATTCCCAACGTATTTTCCAAAGGTTGGGATACCCATGGATGGTTGGTACTTTGCCCCCAGCTTGAAAAGCTAGTGGCTTAACTCTGGAATGATAATCAAAGGCTAGAGACAAGCCCCCCCAAGCTTCAATTCATTCATCAAATCCAAGGTTGTCACCAATTTCTGTACTAGATGGAGAAAAAGGATAAGGGTGGATGAAATGAAGGTTTAAATATGAGACCTAACGAAAGACTCGACTTGACATCTACGAGATCTAGCTAAAGACTCGACTCGATATCTAGTGAAAAGACTCGACTCAATAGGAGAGGTGTCTGTTTCATTTTTTAACGAGCTTGACACAGGAAAAGAACTATGCTCATGGATTTGGGTTCAAATCCCAGATTTTTGTTTCAGTTTTTAACGAGCTTGATATAGAGAGGAAAACTATGCTCGTAGCTTCTGTTTCATTTTTTAACGATCTTGCCACAGAGAAGTAAAACTATGCTCATAGCTTCTCCTTGATCATGGCTTCCAAGAGGACAATGCTCTGGAAGGAATACATGTCAAGGGAGAAGCGTCAGGCATGGCTTCCAGGATATCTTAGTTAGATGGAAGAAAAACACTCTAGAAGGAATACATGTCGATGAACTCAATAAGGGTATGGAGATCATGCTCTAATAGACCTATCAAAGAGATGACCATGTCAACTACCAGATCTAAGTTAAGAGAAGGGAGATATTCCCTCTCATACGGGGTTGAATGCATGGGATAGGTCATTACATAATTGAACTGTGGTGGGGTGAACATCACTAGCATGTAAGGACTGTTTAGGGAAGGCAGATGGTTTACCATTAGATGAGGGTCAATGAATGAAAGTTGGTCGATCGTTACTATGTTTTCATTGCGAGGGAAGCACATCACTCGAAAAAGAGTGGACATAAAAGCTCTCATAGCATAGACATAGTCTCGCTTGAGGAGTAGGTTAAAGTCAAAGGGATCGTGAACTACCATCACATCGACGTAGACCATTTTTCCTCCCAAAGTAACCGAAAATTGAGGAAGGATCCCTAAAGGTAGACTAGCTCTTTTGTCAAAGGTCAGTAGATTTTGAATCACGGGCGCAAGCCGTGGGGAACCAAAAGGTTTCCAAGAATTCACGGATAAGATGCTAAGAGAGGAACCTTCATCAATTACAGTGTTAGGAATATTCCCATCACAAACCTGCATAGTGATTTGGAAAGGCACATAAGAAGGAAGACGAGGTTTTGTCAAATGATTCCAATCAATAGAAATCATTTGATTGCTTGAAGGGGGTTCCATTGGGATGGGCAAAGTGCCCCCTTGTCTGGGTGAATCAATATTAACGAGGTAGACCTGAGCGACATCGTCGCTCTTTGAATGAGGAGTGGGATCGATGGGTGGTGGAATCGAATCGACCACTTTGGTTGCACTCTTCAAAGGAGGAGTGGGATCGATCGATGGCAGAAATGGATCAACCACTTTGGTACTCTTCAAAGGAGGAGTGGGATTGACCGATGATGTAACCGAAGAAACCACTTTGGCACTCCTCAAGGGAGGAGTGGGATCGACCGATGGCAGAACCAGATCGACCACTTTGGGTTCACTCTTTAGATGAAGAGTGGGGTTGACCGATGATGGAACTGGATTAGCTACTTTGGTTAGTGGTTCAACCGAGGATGAAACTAGATTGACCACCTCATCAACCAGACTAACCAGGGATGGAACCGGATTGAGTAGTCCATAAACTAATAATGGGTTGGGAGAAATATTACTATAACCAATTGGAAATTGAAGCTTTTCCAAAAGAGAATAAGCCTCGTCCATACGAGGACAAAGGTGAGAGTAATGATCACCTTCACATAACATGCAAGGAAATTTGACAGTTCTCTTCTTCTTACCAACCTTAAAATCACTAGTTGATGGGGCTTCACCAGCATGTCTAGTAGGGGTCGATGATGTGGAGGATCACATTTCTAAGACCTTGGGAAGACCAGGGAAATTCCTCAGAAAGTGGTCACCCTTACAAATACTGCAAGGGAATTTAGATTTCAAATTCTTTGTTTTAATCTTGTCAACCTCATCAACACTCCCATTATGATTAACAGTAGATGGTTTCTTGGATCCAACATCTGATGTGGTTGGATGCTTGGTCCTTTTCAGGTTCTTCTTCTTCTTCTTCTTATCAACCTGTCTACATGCTTTATAGCTTTCACTAGTCGAAGAAGGAGAAAGGGAAGGAGACTTAACGGGTGAAGAAAGAGAAAATTTGACATGAGGTTAATGTGTGGGTGGTGTACTTACATCTGAAGCATTAGGTGCAGTCGAAGCACTGGGAAGATTCAAAATCACCGTAGTGGGGAACAACCAAACCGGTAATCCAATCATGAGTCCTAGAAGACTCAGTGTGGCAATTCACAGAGGACCAACATTTACAAAAGAAGGAAAGGTGAAAGGTTCCCCGTGAAAAGGGGTTGCTCCATTGGTACTTCCAGGAGTTGATTCCATTGAAACTGACTTGACCTAAGGTCCACTGAGTAAAAAAAACAACACATGCTACAAATATGAGAAGCAAACAATCAAACAAACCTTCCCATGATGAAACCACTAGTTGGTGATGAAATCCAACATCACGAGATCAATATAGGAAGGGGATGGGATAGAGCGGGAGGATTGGTTACGTTGGTAACCTACTTAATGAAATTACGCCTTAGTGCAAGATTCCACAAAATAAATGTGGATTTATCCTCCAAGGATCCTGAGTGAGTTTGACCAACGTTTGTTCCAGGTACAACAAATACTTCCCTTCACCGTTACATCATGTAAACACCCTAAATATTATGGCTACTAAAGACACCAACTCGCAATCAGCCCCTTGGTGTGTATAGTTGGTAGTCCAGTCCGAATTTATGGGAAGGATATCAAGTCTAAAATCCTTCAAGAGAAGTGAGGACAATTGGACTAGTATAAATCCAGAGGACACTGAATGGATTCAGAATTCACGAAGCACCGAGACCAAATGAAGGCAGTTGGACCTCAATAAGAACCCCCAATATATGATCTTACTACTACAGATGGTTAAACCGCAAAGGGATAATCTCTGTGGCTCTCCCGAACATGACCTCATGCGTAACCCCTGTGTGAGAGGGGGATCCCAGATATGCTTATACAAAAATTGGATTTTCTCTCCCTATCGCAAGATGCTAAGTTTGTTTTGAATGCTTTGGAGAGTTGTACTCACAGCCTAATCCAAAGCACTAATCCTAGTCTAATGTTGGTGGAAGAATGTAAAAAGAAAAAGGTTCTAGATTGATTTTAATTAGCATTGATTTTTGTGGTTGTTCTTTACTCAAAGGTGAATGAGAGTGAAACTGGTGATATTATGACTTGATTCCCAAAAAAGCATAAGAAAAATGATAAACAATTATTTCTTTCAATGAACTTCTAGCTATGGGAAGGAGAAGAAAATTTTCTTTTCACTATAAAACACAAAAAATGTAGAGATTTCATGCAATTGCTTTCAACAAGAATCCAATTCAATGCTAAACTACTCAGAAAAATGATTCTAATATCCAAAATCCAATCATGAAAAGATATCTCTTTGTTTAAATACGAACTTTAATTGATTTGATTCGAAGCTTCTTATGCCAACCAAATCTCACTATTTGAAGTTTTAGACAATTGGAAGAAAGTATCATATAAACAAAAAGCACACTCTCACAATGATCAAACAAGAAGCAAAACAAATTTAAACTTTTAAAAGAAAACCAAAAACCGAAGAAAGAAAATTGCTTGGAAATGTATAAATCAAAGACCAAATGGGTCGATACAAAGATCTCTGGGCTTCCTTGCAACAAATTTCAAACAATCATATGAATGAGAAAGTATCAAAAACCAACTCAAGATCTCAAAGAGGAAGAGTGATTCCAAAACAAGGAAAACTATTAAAAAACCAAGCAAAGAACCAAAAGGGAGTGAGAGAAAATACTCAAATTATCCCGACAAAACAAGTAGCTATAAAGTGCAATTTCACATTTTTGAAAAAGTTTCAAGCCCAAATCAAGACATTAAGAAGTGATAAGTATCAAATATCAACCCAAACAATTTCAGAGACCAAAGTGCAAACCCTGTAAAGGATATCTACAAAACAGGTTGCAAACATTTGATGAGAAAAAGGAAGAAAACCTCGAAAAAGGAGATCAACGCTTGCTAACTCAAGGGCATAGAGCGCTACAATGCTCTATAAATCACTGTAGGGGAGTGTTGATTATATATCAGCGTATTGACGATAAAAATCGCAACAAGGATTTCGCTCGCAAAGTATTGCTAAAGCCTATTATTATAAGCTAATGATATATATAATACTAGTAGGTGGGACCCCCTTGTAGATTGGAAGATCAGATATGGTTCTTATTTTATGTTTATGCTGATATTCGACACTGCTTATAGGTTTGAGCATGATTGATGTTCAAATGTTGGTTCTATTCGCAACAAATGGATGATGGATAATTCATGCTATGTGTGGGTTTCGTTACTCTAAATTCTCAATTCCATGTCATGAGGGCTTGTGTGAACTGTTATTTCCATGCTAATTGCGCCATGATATATTACATATTACACTTTCACAAAACATATGTTAGTCATGAAAAAAGATAAAAGGGATATGGAATAAATCTAGAGGAGCTATCCTATACTATGTTATGCTACATTATATACAAATGAAATTAAAGGGATTATTGTTAGTCCTAGCTAACGAAGATAGTGTATATTCAATGTATTGAGTTATATGAAGGAATATTCAATATGCGTTATGATATGTTGGCAATGGTTGATGTGATATGGGGTGGCGCACTTGGCAAGTAGTGGATGTTAGTTCTGATGCATAGATTAATCGAATGGATTAATGGAGGGTTGGTTGGCATGTACTAAGTAATTGAATGATTAGAGGATGGAAGCGACGTGCATTTACTACACGTCACTCCATACCTCTCCCACTAGTCGTCACCCTAGCTTGGCTATTGTTCAATTGTGTTTTGTTGTAGTTAAGCTTCGATTTTCAGGCGAGAGAAGAACTACTCGACCAAGCTCGCGTTTTTAAGGATTTTTGGTTACAGGTATGTCTTTTTCACCATCCATGAACTCCCTCTGGTTATGAAATATATATCGGCTCAGTGATGTATTGGTCTGTGCTTTTCTTGATACTGGAAACTATGTAAACTTGTGATATTTCTTTGGAATGGTTGGTTGTGTGTATTCACTATAAATGAAAAAGATTGGATAGTTGAAGTCACGATTTCATTGATGATTCTGTGCGGTGGAAACCATGAAGTCTCTTTGTTGTCTTATGGGTTTTGGTTGGAGGGTTTCATTTGGTCCATACTTGTTGGTTGTCTCCACATAGTTCTTGTCACCATACCCAGTCATTTTTGTTGTTATGGGGTTGTTGGGTTTGATTTCGAACCACCTTGTGTCGTTGCATATCATTTCACCTGGGTATGGGATCGTTTATGCTATTGATGTTTGCGCAGTTGGTTGGGATGGCTATTATGCCAAGGGGATTGCTTTAAGGTTGATTGTTATTTCATGGCTCTATTTTATATCAACATTTTTTCGGGTTGATTGGGAAATCCATGACGGTTATGCCCTGTGTGGTCTCGGTGTTATAACAGGCCAATGAGAAGCCTCTTCTCCTCTGTTCATAGTCTCTACTACCTGGTGAACTATCACCCTGTCTTGCCGAGCTATTGATGATATGGCCTGTGTGTCCACCGTGTTGTCTTGAAAGTTTCTCACCTGATTTTGGTGGTCGACTCCAGTCTCCCTAAGTTGGTTCCAGAGAGCGAACCCTTGATTATTCAAAGCCTATTTTTAATAAATGGGGCCAATTATGTCATGTTGGGTATGTTTTTGACTGTTATGAGTTGGTGGAGTATCGTCAACAGTGGTTGATTGTTAGCTCGTCTCTGTTAATAGTGTGGACAATGGTTTTTGGTATCTATTCACTGCATTGTTTATTATAATAGTCAAATTGATAGCTCATCATGGCTAATTGGTTGATTTGAGAAATGGAACTGGATACACAGTCGTTGTCTCTTATGTTGTAACAATTGGATTGTTAACTTAGCATTAGTCTATGGTTGATTAACTCACATCGATGCTTCTTGCGTGATGCGTTGGTATGTGTGGGTTTCCTATAGCATTGTTAAGTTGAAATGATGGTTGTTGTTACTATGTGTTTTAATTGCCAATCAGGAGTATTGAAATTTAAAATCGTGATAGTTGTGACTTGGTTGTCCAGGGTATATGTTTATGGATATCGTTTGATTACACCATCAAATATGGGCATAGGTTTTATAACAGTATGGTTTCATTGCAATTTGATTATTAAATTGATCAGAGGAATGGAATCGGGCATGATTTTTGTGTCTGTGCTTGATTTGAGGAAATAATTCATGGATCGTGGTTGATATTTTGATGTTGAATAGAGTGGAAACAAGTGACTATGTTTTCATTTAGAAATTGTTTTAAATATTAATTGGGACAAATGAGAAGAAACAGAACTCTTATACATGTTGTTTTGGAAGGCATATTATTTTTAGTTTGATGACACTTTGTTAAAGATTTAACTACGAACAATGAGCAAGTAAATACACAGAAATGATTAAATTATGCACAGTAGTTGTTTAATTGATCACAGTGATTATTTGGTTAGTGTTAGATCTTTTGCATTTAATATAGAATTGTTTTATGGAATTACTTAATTAATTTTTCGAACAGTATTTGCTATCTTCTCCTACCATTATTTCACTTTTCGCTAATTATAATCCCCTCACCTTCCCATATTCATTACTCACTCCCTTTTCCTAAATTTTAATTACAGTTAAGAACTTTGTATTATGACAGTTTAAGATGGATTACAGTGATATGTTCTTTGGTTTACATTACAGTTGATTGTTTGTCGTTTGTGAGAAGTAACGATGATCTTTTCCCCCTCATTTTAACATTTTTTGCTCAATATAACCCCTCGCATATCTCAGAACCTTTCTTACTCCCTGCTCACTGACAACAATTAGACAATTTGTATGGATTGAATTGCCTGAGTCTGATATGTTGCTGAGCCAAAATTTATTTCATATTTTAAAAGGATTTTCCATGTATGTTTGTTAAAGGAACTATTTTCTAATCAATTATCCATACAGGAATGAGTTTTTTCAGTCGAGGTAGCCATGGCAGACGCAACCAAGGAAGAGATAATTGGAACAGAGGCCCAGGAAGGCCAAGATTCTGCATACACTTTGATGCAAACTCGCAAGAGTTAGGACAGCTATTTGAAGTTGGGTTTTTTAATTGGATTGGGAAAGGAGTGGTCCAACCTAGGCTTGAAAGGCCTCCCTTCCAATCCCCACAGGTCCCTGGTATCCCCATGCCCCCTCATGTCTCATTACAATCCGAGGTTCCCAAAAATGATGGATGGCAAGAGATTGTCAAGCCGACAGTATCCCAACATCGTGGCTGGCCCAATTTTTATCTACCTGCTCCCCCGCATATCAATCATATTGTCCAAGCTGCCCTCATCCAATCACCATTTCAGTCTTTCCATGCGAGTAAAAATTTGAAACCCGAGGCCCACCATGCCCCTGACAAAGGAAAATCCACTGCTACCCCTTCCTCACCTTCCAATGGATCTGATAAATATGTGTTCTCCCGTATGCATTTGAGGGATGATTGCTCTCATGGGATCAACGAGATTAGGCCTAAAGGCTCAACACAGCCAAAGGAAAATTCAGAAAGATCAAAAGGTGACAAAAGCAACAAGGGAAGGATTGCATCTCAGAGTGGGAAATATAGATTTTAAGTTTTATTTTATTTATTGTTGTTGACAGTTGACTTCAAGAATTTTGGACATTATGCTATTTTTGGATATATGAGTAATATATTTTGGAAATAATTTCGAATATCATTGAGATAAATTGTCAACTATGAATGTGATGATGGGAGTCACAAGGATGGATGTTTGGTTTAATTAAATAGTTGTGTTATGATTGTTAAAAGCTAAAGGGAGTCACAAGGGGTCCCACCTACTAGTTATTATTTATTTAAAAACCCTTATTATGATTTATTACTTTTCCCCCTAACTAAAAGTTGGTTGAGTTTTAGTTAACTTAACTAAAGAAGTAGTTCAACTACTTTAACCAATTCTAATTTTCTTAAAGGCAAAAGGAAAGGGAGGAACATGGGGAGGATAGAAGGAGTAGCATACTAAGGTTTTCTCTTGAGTTTTGTTGAGATAATTTAGTTTTCATTCATTCCTTAATTCATTAGAAGCCTAATTCTTTTTTGTGATAGCAGGGCCTTATTGTAGACAACAATATTCAGGGTTGAATTATATCATTCAGACACTTGTTTTTCAGAGGTGTCGATCTATCTTTGATAGTCTATGTAGACTTATCTGTTTGTGAATTAGTTTTCATGTCTGACAAAGGCTATTGTGCAGATTCTAGTGGGTAACAATCTCTAGCAAGCTGATCCAACTTTTCAAGTTCGGTTTTTGATTTTCTGTCAGAATTCCTTTTGTATGTTTCATCAGGGACGTCTAAGTTTGACTTTGGTCCAAAACTTTCTTAGGGAATTTTGTAAAGAGAACGATTCTTTGATGAATTGGAGTGAAATAAATGATTTCTTTATGACTCATATGTGTTTATTATTGACTTGGTGTCTTTACTTTTGTCTCTATATTTATTTCATTATCTGATAGATTTAGAAAATTACATAAAAAAAATGATTTTTTTAGCAAGCTTTTAATTATAAAAAAACAGCCTAAGCACTTGTAAATAATACTTGTGAATTAGGATATCAGTTTTGATGGATATAAACATAGGGTGATATTCCCATCTATCTTTCTTTTTCCAAGTAGGATTTGAAAATGTTTGAGTAAGATCATTTCATATATTTTCTTCAACATTTATTTGGCGACCATACTGGGGAGATCTTCAATATCTCTCTGGTTAATTTTTATGCTTGATTAGCATCGAATACATCTATTTTTATGATATTGATCCTTTGACTTTTTTATTTCTTAATGATTGTACATGTTGCAAGGAAGCCCAATAATGAGCCCAGTCTTCAATATCAGACCAACATTGATTTGAATTTGTTCAACACCATTTTAGACACTACCAATACTCGTGCTGAGCTTAATCATTCATGGGAAACAATTGAATGAGATATTAGTTCCCAAGAATGTTGGGAATATAGATGTAGAAAGCCTAAAAATCAGTAGTAACCTTCTTGTTGCTTCAGTTTTGGCAATACTTTCATGTCCTTATACTCTTGGGTTTCTAGAAGAAGAAGAGGCTTATCACATAAAATTAATCCTATTACTGAAATAGGAAGAAGAAACATTGTGTTGTCAACCCAACAAAGTTCTATAAGGAGAACTTTGTCTGATTCATCCAGTTCGTATTTTTATCCCTCATCTATCATCCATAAGATGGTATCTAGTGGAGGATCTGGTGGCACTAGAAGTGCTTCCTCCTCTCAGTATTCATATTTGTCAGTGATTGGTAGCTTATATAGCCACCATATCCCTGTCCAAACTACCACAAATCCCACCAAATTCATTAAAAAGTATGGGCTTTTTCATTTTGAAGAAGACACCACAACCACACCGTGGCATGTGTCCTCTCCTCTTAACCTAGCACCTGCTACTCTTCCACTTCCTAAATTCAAAGAGAATCTCCCTAGGTTCTTGGGAAATAACACTATCACTACAAATGAATACCTATTGGCATTTTCTAATGCTTGTCACAATATAGGATCCAATGACAATGATACTTGCATGCGCTTATTTGTCAATTCCTTGGAAGGGAAGGCTGCAGCCGATTTATTTGAACTTCCTCCTAATATTTTTTCTACTTGGGAGGAGTTAGTCTATTGGTTCATATCCACCTATGGGAAATCTAAAAGCCCAACTGAGCAGTTACGAGAGTACAACAACATCACCTATAAGGATGATGAAACCATCAAGTCCTTCAACTTGCATTTCACTAAGCTATACAATCAAATCCATGAGCTCATTCAACCTCATAACCAAACCACTTTCATGCATTATTACAATGCATTATATTCCCCCTATCATCATAGGATTGAGGAAAAGACCATTGATAATATCGGTTCCGCTCTGCATACTTGTTTAGAGTATGAAGAACAACTCAAAAGAATAGTTCTTCCCCAAGGAGAATTGGTTAAACAGACGGACATTTCCTCCCTCTTACAACTAGTACAAGATATGAATAATCATATGATAGTGTATGAGAGAAAGGGAAATGTATCCCCTCTAACCCCTGGAGTTTCATCCTCTTCTTCATCTCTCTATAGAAATCCAATTGAAAATAATTTTCATCCCAAGGCTATCTTACCTCGAAGTTGGTGTAACTTTTGCGAGGAACATCGCGAGGAAGACACATGTGAGGTAAGGAAGAGTGCCATAGATAATATCTTTGGTGAAAGACCAGAAACTTCCATCATTGTCCTCGATTTTGCAAATCCGGAAGATGTCATGATCATCAATACTACAAACAAATCCTATGCTCCCAAAAGCAAATACGATCCTCCCCGCAATTCTTCTAGCCTAAGCTCATTATTACCAGTTACTATGGTTCAGGTTCCTAAGGTTCCATACAGTCAAGGAACAACTCCCACTCCCCCCTCTTCCAAATACAATATCCTATATCAGTTGGCCAACATAAAAGAAGAGGCAACCCTTCTGGACATGGTTGTCATCCCTGAACAATGGAGGCATCTAAAACAATTCATGGAAGGAAAATATTATGTTGTGGCCAAACTCTATGAAGAGGTGAATGAAGAGGATTCATCTATAAATAAAGTAGGTGTGCATAACTTTAGATACCCTGTAAAAAATCCCCCTTTTTATATTTCTATAAATATTATGGATAAAATCACCCATTGTTGCCTCATTGATGGTGGTTCGGGCCCGAGTGTGATGTCGAAGATTATTATGGAAGAGTTAGGCTTGTCTTGTACAAATGAAAACACCAGAAGCATGCTCTCCTATAATAGTCTACAACAAATGACCATAGGTGAGATTAAATATGTGACCTTAGTTTTGTTCGCACACCCTGAAATAAGTAAAACCCTTAGTATTTAGGTAATTGATATGCCAGTAAGAAATTACTCAATCATATTGGGAAGAGATTGGCAAGATTTAACATGTGGATACCTTTCACTCGACAGAACACATTTATCCATTCCTCGGAATGGTAAAAACATTATAGTCCTTAGAGAGGGAATGATTTTACCTTACATAGAGAGTGTCCCACAGCATAATGTGAACTATATTGAAGAGGACCTAGGAGTGTATTCCATCTTTGTTGAGCAGCATAACATTCCCTTGGAACAAATTGATTTAGATGATGGTATGTGGCACATGCACTTTGATGGTTCATGCTCTAATGAAGGTAACAAAGATGACATTATCTTGATTTCTCTTATAGGAGAAATCCATAAATTTTCTTATAGGTTGGAGTTTTCTTGCACGAACAATGTCACTGAATTCGAAGCTTTATTATTAGGCATTGAAAATGCCTATAATCTTGGCTATGGTGAACTTTTAGTTTCTAGGGATTCTGAGCTTGTTGTGAACCTTGTACGTAAGATTTACTCTCCTAGAGACAAGTTGATGAAAAGATACACCCAAACTGTTTGGGCACTTATCTCAAACCTATTATCTTTCAACATCACTCATGTTAAGACGGAATTGAACTTAATGGATAATCGATTAGCGGTTATTGCAGCCTCTCCTACTAGGAAACTTCTGCCACATAGGCCTGATTATACTTTCTCTATATCATCAACACATCTCCGACAATATAGAATCTTGGCAGGTCTTCCTTAACGATAAGAGAATTTGTGCTTTCATTCAAAATTAACCTTTTAATCCCAAGGAAATTATATCCATAGAAGATGACAAGATTCCTAAAGTCTTGACTCCCCTAGAAAGTTCCTTTTCATCGAGTGATGTAGGCAATAAAGAGAAACGGAAAGAAGAGGAGTCAAAAAGGAAGGTGGCTGAAACCATATCCTTGAACACTGGGACACTCGAGTCTCCAAAGAATGTTAAAATAGATTCCCAATGTTCCTATGAACAGAAAATGAAGTTTGCCAAGCTACTTGGTGAATTTCAAAATGTTTTTCTTGGTCTTATGAGCATCTTCATGGTTTTGATCCTGGCCTTATACAACATGCTATCCCCATCAAGGAAGGCATAAAACTAGTAAGGAAAAAAAAATACATGTCAACCCTGCATGGGAAGCAACTATTCGAGGGAAGTTGGGAAAATCCTTGAAGGTTGGAATATCCCTTCCGGTCAAATACCCTGAATGGGTTTCCAAATTGATATTTGTTCCGAAAATCATTTGCATCAATTTTCTCCCATTCTATTGGGATACTATGAAAGATCACTTTCCTCCCCCTAATATGGGAGTGATTCTGCAACAAGTTCTAGACTCACAGATGATGCCCTTACTTGACAGTTTTTTTGCAATCAAATCAAGGTAAAAGGGGAAGATGCTTACAAAACCACCTTTATCACTGATTGGGGTACCGTGACTTATGAATGTATGCTTTATGGCTTACCTGATGCAAGTACCACTTTCAAAAGACCTATACAAATAACTCCTGACGAATTGATCAGCATTCATATTTATCTTGATGATATAATTGTGTACGTCAAAGGGTTATTAATTACTTCAAAATTTCAAAAGTTATGGCTGGGTCCTTTCAAAATCGATTTTCTTCTGGGCACTAACTCTTACATCCTAAAAGATTTACAGGAGTGATTATTCTCCTACAACACTAATGGTTCCCACTTGAAACATTACGTGGAACCAACTTGAAAAGTTTTAACGTTGTTTGGGTTTTTTGTATATTAGTAGTCTAACTCTGCTTTCAATTTTTCCACTATTTTCATTTCTTATTTACAGTAGTTTGATTTCTTCTTTCTGTTTTTAACAATTTCCTACTGCTTTTACATTTCTTTCATTTTATTTTTTCTATTTTAAACTTTCCAATTTTTATTCTGCTAGGTTTTTTATTGCTTTTCGTCTTTTAGTTTATTTTGGTCAAGAATAAGATGTTGGATCAGTCCTGCCATAGTGACACTCCTGTAAGATATTGTTAGTCAATAACAATCAAGATTACACAGTTGTTATGATGTTCCCCCTGAAAGAAATTGAATTTGTTATCTTCTTTCATTGTTGTCTTATAAATAAATTGGTTATCTCTTACTTCTTCTTTTCATTTCTTCATCCATTTGAAAATTTAAAAGAGAAAGTCCATAATTTTTCTCCTTGAAGTAAAGAGTATATTCTGGTTTAATGATTATGCATACAGGGATAAACCCCCTTGTTAGCATAGGGGAAGACCCAGGGTTCATCTCCAAGAGTGCACCAACAAGTCCTAGCTACTGGCCCTTTCGGCAACACCTGCAAGGCAGATGCAGTCTCACCCGAAGCAGCTATGAAGGGGTTGCAGGACAGTGATGTCTACAACTAGAAGGAATGTAAAGTGGATTCAAAGTGCTCAACACACAACAGTATAGTATTCTTTATCTTCCTACAATCTACTGTGCAAGATATATCTATCAGATCTAACACAGTAATACAATAACAATGTATCAAACAACAAAGAATAGAGCATCAATCACACATGACACAAGATATACATGGTTCACCCTCTCTCTAGGGATACACCCACATAAATTTTCTTATAATATATTAAGATAAAGCATACAGTTCTTATCTATTCTCTTAGCTAGCAGATCTTCTTTTTTCTCCTCTCTGTCTCTCCCCTTCCTGCGCACCCAGCTGCAGGACTAATCTCCGCACCCAGTTGAAGATCTTACAATACCATAAGGCTCTCACACTTAGCACTTCTCTCTCTCACAATAATAATCACTCTCATCAACAACAAAACTAGAACGAACCCCCTTTCCTCATCTAGGTTCTTATTTATACATTAAAAAAGCTCACCAACATCCTTAGGCCAAAACCTAGGTGTCAAAACCCTAGATACCAAAACCCTATGTTTCTAAAACCCTAGGTCAACTTGATCCAATTTTCATGGCTTCGCCAGCCTTTCTTTCCTTCCTTCTCATGTGGTTCTCCAAAGAATCCAACGATGGCTTTATCCGCTTGATGAGTTGTCCACAATCCTTCTTTCTTATTGATCTGTCATCCTTAGTCTTCTCGTCCAACGACTTGCTTCCTTTTACTTTTCTTCGTCATTTCTGCTCTTTTGCTCACTTTGACCCAGTAATAGTCACTGTGTCTTTCATGTAGTTCATATTTCACCTTCTCTTCCTTGATCTTCACTTGCTTCCATAACCAAGGGCCAACACCCCTCATACTTAACATTTTTCATGAGTTATTCCTAAATTCCCGGTCATTTTTCCATTAAATCCGCTCACTTCCCCCTGTTGCATAATCTTCCTGGTTATATCGTCTTGACATGTTTCTCTTGGTCTATGAAACCATGAGTTCTGAGTTCTAAATCTATTGGAAACAAATTTTCCTGTGGAGTTGCCAGTTTGTTGACGATAAAAATCACAACGAGGATTTCGCCCACAAAGTATTGCTAAAGCCTATTATTATAAGCTAACGATATACATAATACTAGTAGGTGGGACCCCTTTTAGATTGGAGGATCATATATGGTTCTTATTTTATGTTTATGTTGTTGTTCGACACTGCTTACAGGTTTGAGCATGATAGATGTTCAAATGTTGGTTCTATTCGCAACAAATGGATGATGGATAATTCATGCTATGTGTGGGTTTCGTTACTCTAAATTCTCAATTCCATGTCATGAGGGCTTATGTGAACTATTATTTCCATCCTAATTGCACCATGATCTATTACATATTACACCTGCACAAAACATATATTAGTCATGAAAAAAGGTAAAAGGAATATGGAATAGATCTAGATGAGCTATCCTATACTATGTTATGCAACATTATATACAAATGAAATTAAAGGGATTATTGTTAGTCCTAGCTAATGAAGTTAGTGGATATTTGATGTATTGAGTTATATGAAGGCATATTTGATATGTGTTATGATATGTTGGCAATGGTTGATGTGATATGGGGTGGCACACTTGGAAAGTAATGGATGTTAGTTCTGATGCATAGATTAATTGAATGGATTAACGGAGGGTTGGTTGGCATGTACTAAGTAATTGAATGAGTAGAGGCTGGAAGTGACGTCCATTTACTTCATGTCACTCCATACCTCTCCCACTGGCCATCACCCTAGATTGGTTATTGTTCAATTGTGTTTCATTGTGGTTAAGCTCCGATTTTCAGGCGAGAGAAGAACTGCACAACCAAGCTCGCGGTTTTAAGGATTTTTGGTTACAGGTATGTATTTTTTTCCATCCATGAACTTGATTTGGTTATGAAATAGATATTGGCTCGATGATGTATTGGTCTGTTCTTTTCTTGATACTGATAACTATGTAAACTTGTAATATTTCTCAAGAATGGTTGGTTGTGTTTATTCACTATAAATGAGAAAAATTGGACAGTTGAAGTCACGATTTCATTGATGATTTTGTGTGCTGGAAACCATGAAGGCTCTTTGTTATCTTATGGGTTTTGGTTGGAGGGTTTCATTCAGTCCAGACTTGCTTCCTTTCTCCACACATTTCTTGTCACCATACCCGGTCATTTTTGTTGTTATGGGGTTGTTTGGTTTGATTTCGAACCACCTTGTGTCGCTATGTATCGTTTCACCTGGGTATGGGCTCGTTTATGCTATTGATGTTTTCTCATTTAGTTGGGATGGATCTTGTGCCAAGGGGATTTCTTTAAGGTTGATTTCTATTTCATGGCTATGTTTTATATCAGCATTTTTTCGGGTTGATTAGGAAAACCACGAGGGTTATGCCTTGCGTGTTCTCGGTGTTATAACAGACCAATGAGGAGCCTATGATCCTTTGTTCATAGTCTCGCCTACCTGGTGAACTGTCACCCTATCTTGCAAATCTATTGGTGATATGGCCTGTGTGTCCACTGTGTTGTCTTGAAATTTTCTCACCTATTGTTGGTGGTCGATTCTAATCTCCTTGTGTTGGTTCCACAGAGCGAACCCTTGATTATTCAAAGCCCATTTTTAATAAATGGGGCCAGTTGTATCATGTCGGGTATGTTGTTGACTGCTATGAGTTGGTGCAGTATCATCGAAAGTGGTTGATTGTTGGACCGTCTCTATTAATAGCGTGGATAGTGGTTTTTGGTATCTAGTCACGGCATTGTTTATTATAACAGTCGAATTGATATCTCAACATGGTTAATTGGTTGATTTGAGAAATGGAACTGGATACACAATCACTGTCTCTTATGTTGTAACAATTGGAATGTTAACCCAACATTAGTTTATGGTTGATTAAGTCACAGTGATGCTTCTTGCGTGATGCATTGGTCTATGTGGATTTCCTACAACATGGTTAAGTTGAAATGAGGGTTGTTTTTACTATGTCTTTTAATTTCCAATCGAGAGTATTGAAATTTAAAATCATGATAGTTGTGACCTGGCTATCCACGGTATATGTTTATGGATATCGTTTGATTACACCATCAGAGACGAGCACAGGTTTTATAACAGTATGGTTTCATTGAAATTTGATTATTAAATTGATTAGAGGAATGGAATCAGGCACGATTTTTGTGTTTGTGTTTGATTTGAGGAAATAATTCATGGACAGTGGTTGATATTTTGATGTTGAACAGAGTGGAAACAAGTGACTATGTGTTCATTTGGAAATTGTTTTAAATATTAATTGGGACAAATGAGAAGAAACATAACTCTTATACAAGTTGTTTTTGAAGGCATGTTATTTTGAGTTTGATGACAGTGTGTTAAAGATTTAATTGTGAACAATGAGAAAGTTAATACACGAAAATGATTAAATTGTACCACAATATTTTTTTAATTGATCACAATGATTATTTGTTAGTGTTGGATCTTTTGCATTTAATATAGAATCGTTTTATGGAATTAATTAATTAATTTTTCAAACAGTATCCACTATCTTCCCCTACCATTAATTCAATTTTCGCTAATTACAATCCCCTCACCTTCCCATATTCATTAATCACTCCATGCTCCTAAATTTTAATTACAATTAAGAAGAACTCTGTATTTTGACAATTTAAGATGGATTACAGTGATATGTTCTTTGGTTTACATTATAGTTGATTGTTTGTTGTCTGTGAGTAGTAACCATGATCTTTGCCCCCTCATTTTAACATTTTTCGCTCAATACAACCTCTCGCATATCCCATAACCTTGCTCATCCCCTACTCATTGAAAACAATTAGACAAGTTGTATGGATTGAAATGCATGAGTCTGAAATGTTGTTGAGCCAAACTTTATTTCATATTTTAAAAGGAGTTGTCATGTATGGATGTTAAAGGAAATATTTTCTAATCAACTATGCATACAAGAATGAATTTTTTCAGTCGAGGTAGCCATGGCAGAGGCAACCGAGGAAGAGGTAATTGGAATAGAGGCCCAAGAAGGCCAATATTCTCCATACACTTTGATGCAGACTTGCAAGAGTTAGGCCAGCTACTTCAAGCTGGTTTTTTTAATTGGATTGGGCAAGGAGTGGTCCAACCTAGGCCTAAAAGGCCTCCCTTCCAAGCCCCATAGGTACATTGTATCCTCATGTCCCCTCATGTCTCATTACAACCCAAGGTTCCCAAAAATGATGGATGGCAAGAGATTATCCACCCGACAGTCTCCCAACATTGTGGTTGGCCCAATTTGTCTTTACCTTCTCCCCTGCCTATCAATGAAACTATCCAAGATGCCCTTTTCCACTCACGAGTTCCTTTACATGCGAGTAAAAAGTTGAAAATTGAGGCCCACCATGCCCCTGACAAAGGAAAAGCTAGTGTTGGCCCTTCCTCACCCTCCAATGGCTCTGATAAATCTGTGTCCTCCCAGATGCATTTGAGGGATGATCACTCTCATGTGATCAGGGAGATTAGGCCTAAAGGCTCAACACAACCAAAGGCAAATTCAGAAAGATCAAAAGGTGACAACAGGAACAAGGGAAGGATTGCATCTCAGAGTGGAAAATATGGATTTTAAGTTTTATTTTATTTATTGTTGTTGACAGTTGACTTCAACAATTTTGGACAACATGCTATTTTTGGATATATGAGTAATATATTTTGGAAATAATTTTGAATATCATTGAGATAAATTGTCAAATATGAATGTGATGATGGGAGTCACAAGGAGGGATGTTTGGTTTAATTAACTAGTTGTGTTATGATTGTTAAAATCTAAAGGGAGTCACAAGGGGTCCCACCTACTAGTTATTATTTATTTAAAAACCCTTATTATGATTTATTACTTTTCCCCCTAACTAAAAGTTGGTTGATTTTTAGTTAACTTAACTAAAGAAGTAGTTCAACTACTTTAACCAAATCTAATTTGCTTAAAGGAAAAAGGAAAGGGACGAACAAGGGGATGATAGAAGGAGAAGCATACTAAGGTTTGCTCTTGAGTTTTTTTTAGATAATTTAGTTTTCATTCATTCCTTAATTCATTAGAAGGGTAATTATTTTTTATGATAGTAGTTTCTTATTGTAGACAACAAGATTTAGGGTTGAATTATATCATCCAGACACTTGTTTTCTAGAGGTGTTGATCTATCTTTGATAATCTGTGTAGACTTGTATGTTTGTGAATTAGTTTTCATGACTGACAAAGGCTATTGTGCAGAGTTTAGTGGGAATCAATATGTGGCAAGATGATCCATATTTTCAAGTTTAGTTTTTTATTTTCTTTCAGAAGTCCTTTTGTATGTTTCATTGGGGACGTCTAAGTTTGACTTTGGTCCAAAACTTTCTCAGGAAATTTTGTAAAGAGAACAATTCTTTGATGAATTGGAGTGAAATAATTGATTTCTTTATGTCTCATATGTGTTGATTATTGACTTGGTGTCTTTACTTCCATCTCTATATTTATTTCAACATCTGATATATTCAGAAAATTACATAAAAAATGAGTTTTTCAGCAAGCTTTTAATTATGAAAAAAACAACCTAAGCACTTGTGAATTAGGATATCAGTTTTGATGGCTATAAACATAGGGTGATATTCCCGTCTATCATGCTTTAGCCAAGTAGGATATGAAAATGTTTGAGTAAGATCATTTCATCTATTTTCCTCAACACAATGCTCTGATATGGCCTACAGGGGAGTGTTGATCTTCCCAGAAACTCAAAACATAGCCAAACAAATGCAGAAAAACTCACCCATAATTCACAGAACTTGGTGAAATTGCTAGTGAAGATGGGTGAAAGGTAATGGATCATAAAAAAATAGTAAAAATGATCTAAAAGGTGGGAAAATGGCAGGGACAATCAAAGGAAAGACAAATCGATGTCAATCCCCAGTGGAGTCACCAATTTTAGTTGTAGGAAAGTTCCCCTGTGGATAGGTGAATATCCTCTTGGATTCTAGACCCCTATATAAAGACAAAAAACATGCTAACATTGGACATGAACATTCCTTTGAATATAACTAAATAATCAGAAGGAGAAGGAAGAAAGTGTGATGCACCTTATTCAATGTTTTTCCTCGCTGCTCCAACTTGAGCTTGATCTCTGAGCTCCTTAGCACTATTTGACACCTGCAATGCAATGGACAACAAGACAAAGAAATCATACTCTATTCTATAAGATTATTCCAATCAAATCCATCTATAAGAAAAATATATGTAAAGAGAGATAGGTTATAATGAAATAGGCCAAGAAATATATTAATACGAGAACTCAAGAAGATTACTTACAGACTGTAGATGCGGTTGCAATAGCTTCCCCAAGTCCTCCTCGTCCATCCCTTGCATAAAGCTCCCAAAATCATAGGTTTGATATCCTAAATCTTTCTCCCAAGACCATAGGTTTGATACCTCTAATCTCCACATTCCTCCACTCCTCCATGGAAAGCCCTCATTATATAGGATTTGGAGGCTCAACCACCATGGAGAGGATCACTCATTAGATCTAATAAAAAGGGGATCTAAAATATATTTAGGGAGAAAATATCTCGTAAGGATTTTAGGGAGGAAATACCTCTCAAGTATTTTAGGGAGGAAATATCTCTCAAGAATTTTAAGGAGGAAATATTTCAACCATCCATGAGATCCTCCACCTTGCCCTAAGTGTCGTAAGTGTCATATAAGTGTCTCATACACCTTGACACCATTGATCCATACCTCCATGACATGAACTGATCGTAGCCACGAAAAATACACATTGGAGCTACGAGATGATAAAACATAGCCACGGACCAATACAATGTGGATCTATGTGACAATATATATATCAACATGCTCAAATGATCTCCTTTCACAGCCTAGGAAAAGAAGATAGCAGAGTGAACACTCAACTCAAGGTCTTTGTCCCAATCCCGATGTGGTACGAATCTAGCCATGTGAATAGATGTTTTGATGTCGAACATGGTAGAAACCACTTGATTACTGGTGATTGAGGTAAACTATTAACAAGTGCCAGGGAAATCACCAATGATGTCAATGACTCCCAAGATACCCTAGTACATTCCAATTCCTCCTCGTCCAACCCTTACACAAAGCTCCCAAAATCATAGGTTTGATATCCTAAAGCTTTCTCCCGAGACCATAGGTTTTATACCTCTAATCTCCACATTCCTCCACTCCTCCATGGAAAGCCCTCATTATATAGGATTTGTAGGCTTAACCACCATGGAGAGGATCATTCATCAGATCCACTAAAAAGGGATCTGAAAGATATTTAGGGAGAAAATATCTCTTAAGGATTTTAGGGAGGAAATATCTCTCAAGGATTTTAGGGAAGAAATATCTCTAAAGGATTTTAAGGAGGAAATATTTCAACCATCCATGAGATCCTCCACCTTCTATAAAAAAATAGGAAACCAAATGTGAGGTGGATTCTCACACTTAATTAATTTCTTTTTCATGAATATTAATAATAATTCATGTGCACTTGGTATTTTGGCCTTCATGTAATATATCCCTCCTCCACATTGACTGGGGATTGTGACATAGGTTATTCCATGGTGTCAAGGTGTATGAGACACTTATATGACACTTATGACACTTAGGTAAAGGTACCTAGTTGTGCAAATTTCATGTGTAACATATGCCACCACAAGTCTCTAGAGAATTTGACTTGCTATACACTTTTTAACCAACCTGTCGCACCAAACGCTTGTCAACTTTCTAATAACATATATACAACCTTGCGAATAAATAAACCCTACCTTCATCCAAGCCTACATTAATTTCTTTGTGAGGCTCTGGAATATATCTAACCATGAGAGCTATACATCCCATATCGAGTATAGTAGCTTTAGAGAAATAACATCTCTTGGCTGTATTGGAAACTATATATATTACTTTTTACACCAATACCATTTTTCCTTTTAATTTGATTCATCCAATGTGCTTATCTATGAAATTTAAATTTGATATTTTTAATTTCTTTGTGTTTTATGTTAAGTGATAGAATTAGGTTATAATTAGTATAACTCAATCTTAACTTTGGATCTATCATTTATAGATGGGGATTTTTTTTTGTAATCTAGCGTAGTGTGTTACCTTCTATTGCCAAAAATCAGAGTACATTCATGAGATCCTATTGCTTGGGATGCCAACAAAGTAAACCAACCCAAGTTCCAAGATCTTACTATCTGAAGAAACATGCCCAGGGGGGGGAAATTTTGAACTCATTATACAATATTTATTTATATAGACAAAACTTAGGACCAGAGACCACCATAACAAGTAAACAATTATACCTAGAGAGAACATGCATATAGACATAGAAAATAACTTGGCCAGGAAGGAGATGCAATAGACAAATTAGTTGCCCTCACAATTGACTTTGGATGTACTTGGCCAATCATGAGTAATGATGCCATGGTGTACCCACTCCTAATTATGTCGATGCTTTGGGGGATTTGAGTAGATTTCAAATAAAAAATCAATTTTCCTCTCCATGGTTTCTTGGAAAAACTTCTAGTTTTCCATTTCGCTTCGTAGCTCAAAGATAAGCTGTAAGTGATCTTCAGAAAATTGAGCGGTACTATCTTCGCCATCTTGCATATTGGATCCTTCACTTTCCTCATGGAATTGGGTACTTGCACCTTCACCCAACATAGATGATTTTAGGGGATAAATTTCGCCAATGGGCTAATTTTCCATGGTTTTCCCAAAAAATGTTTCACTAATTTCTATTTTTTCTAAAAATGATTGGCCCAAATTCTATAGAATAAAATTATTTTACCTTTAAAATCGCCAAAAATTTGTAAAAGCTATCCAAAATCCTTATAAATTTGAATATTTTTACAAACATATCGCCAAACATTTTATATTTTGGATATTAAGGAAAAGTAATATTAGCCCATGTTTCTACATTTTAATATAAATATCCATCTTTAAAATAATCCATGTCACCCAGAAGCAGAGTTGTATTCACATGATCCTCAACTGCTTTCACAACAATTTCTTGAGGTACATTAACCTTATCAATGACTGTCTCCGGTGGCCATTCTTCCCATTCCGCTATGAAGCCCCAAGACTCAGCATCATCCTGGATGTTTGTCTTCCCTTGCCTCACTGCATTCAGATCCAATTGTTGGTGTTCACTTTCAACATCATTGTCCATTGGGGAAGATATTCTCTGTCTTATGCCAAAACTATGAAAATCACCACTTCCTCTATGCATCTTTCCCCTTTCACGATGCATGTTAACGAGGAGAAGGAACCTGAGTAAGCAGGAAAAACTAATATGTACCAATTTTAACTAAAGGGGTTTCACAATGGAGACAACAATGGATCCCCTACCGTCTCTGATTTTTATTTTTTCCATCCACCATGAGGGCTTGTGAACTTCGAGGGTGTACTTAGATTTGTCCTTCATATTAACTACAACCACAATTCATGAATCTTGTACCAAACCTCCAAAATGTATCCTCCATTGTACGATGTAGAATGAATTGCTGGTAAATACACCCTACCTAGAGAATATATCCAATTCCATCCATCAGTCTAGAGAAGAGTGAGGATCGTCAAGTGTCGACACTCATGGCTAGATGTCATATCAAAATTAATGGCATAATAACACCCCATCCAGGGGATGCATAGATAGGGATTAAATTCACTAAGGTGAAAACATTTTTTAGATGGAGAAAAATTGAGAAAAAAATTTCATCTCAAGGGTCAGGACTTAAGATAGAGTTATGTTGGTTATACTTGCATGGAATTTCTTTGAAAAATAGAACTGGGTTTGGTAATATTTTTCATTATCTAATTTCCATTGGTAATATGTCTTCATCATATATTTTCCTTTAACAATATATGTTTATTAAGCCCCACATAGTAGGATAGTTGACCAATGTGAAGTTTAGTTCCCATCTAGTCATTGGTTCAAATATTGTGGAATTGCACATTTCCCAACACCTCTAGATGAAATAATAACAATGAGGGTAATAATTGGATGATAGTAATTTTTGTATTTTAAATTTTATAGTTGTATTCGGGCCTGGAATTTGATGGGCTACATCTCATATTTTATCTCACAACTCCTATTTCACATGTTGCTATATAAACCACACTTCATTGTTGACTTGCATCAAAATTATCCACCTGTCAAATTGACGTGTAACCATGTCCATTACCCATCAAAAACTCTAGTGGGTATGTGCATTATAGGGCTACTTCCATATAATATAGTGCTAGGGCCTAGGTTATACACACTTTGCAAGGAGGTAGTTGTATAAAAGTAAATGCCAATAAATGAGTCCATGCTGTCGCACTTCCGCATCACCAAAAGCTAGATAAACAAATAAATTCCAGATCGCACCAAATCCCGATGGGCCATAATAATGTTATCTATTTCTTGTATCTGGTGGTGGCTGAGGCCCGAGGGAGATATCGGTGCTTTCTCTATGCTACTACAGGAGATATTGGTGATTTCTTTCTTCTGCTAGTATCCAGTGGAGGTCGTTGAGGGAGATATCGGTGTGAGGAGGTGGTGTAAGGTTTATGTGGATTTGAGGGGCACTGAGATAAACATTTTTGGGTGCAATGGATCTCGTGGTAAATCGCTAGTGACTATGGTTGGCTCCATCATTTCTGCAGTAGACCAAGTTTGTTGCCATGGCCAAATCTCTAACATGGCCATTGATTTTCCTATTTTATGAGTTATCGATTTGCTTGTTTTGTGGATTGTGGGTTGTTTTAGGCTTTAGATTGTATGCATCAACATTTGAAATCTTGTAAACAATTGTAATCTTGCTCTACTCTTTTAGGAAACGAGCTCAGGTTAGGCCTTTTAGTTAGTTGCAACATGTGAGCCATACTCATAATAATAGTCCATGTGATCAATATTTATAATTTCCAAAATGTTATAACCCTATGTTTCATAGGATCAACTGATGACTAGAAATTTTCCCTCTAGTTGTATTTTTTTTGTAAATAATATTTTATTCTGCAAATGATTCACAAAAGAAAGAAAAAAGAAAGAAAGAAAAGAATAAAAATAGAAAAAAAAAGAATAAAAGAGGGTATAAAAGATAAAGATAAAAACCCCATGCAATAATTTGGCTTGATCCATACTGTCTAACCATGGTCAAGTCCTTTGAATTTATGTAGATGGGTTAGTGAATAAACTTGGATAAACAGTCTAAACTTAGCCAAGTTAGATAGGCCAGTGAATAAGTTTGATCAAACAATTTAAACTTGGTCAAATGTCCTAGGTTAGAGTAATTCTTTAGCCTATCAGTCTAATCTGGGTTAATTTTTCTAGGTGATTAGAGTAGGATATAGTTAGTAGGATTTCATTTCAATAAAATTGATGAAAACCTGGTCAAATTCTTTGATTTGAGTTAAAATGTTGTATTTTGACCCCTTGGTGACAAAAATGAAGGAAGGGGAGCAGTGAAAAACCCATAAAAGGCACTATCCTAAGTTTGGGGTGATATATCATGTTTGACGCTTTGTGATAAAGGGAGCACTAATCTTAGCAGTCCATTGGCGCGCGCTTAGATCTATGATTTTCAGGGGATATCAGACCCCCAACCATTATTCCCATTATGCCTTTAACGGTG
>JZKD02S0676468.1:783665-797905 GCA_000966675.3 Picea glauca
TGCTGACTCCAATTGGCGCGATTAATGTGGTGTCCCATCGATCCTTTCCGTCATTCAATTCGACCTAGTGTTGTCTTGTCGTACTGCTTTTTCCGACTTTCCTTTTCCCGCTTGTTTACCTTTTCATGTGACCATTATCCTTTTTTGAATTTTTGTTTCTAACTTTGTGTAGCCTTTCTACCTCTAGCGCACTGTGCCCTCTTTGGTTTTGTTTCCTTTTTTTTCTTTTTCATTATTTTTTATTGCGCGGTGGGTGGTCGACTGTCCTTTTACAGTTTCAGTCGGCTCCCATTGATCATCCCTCTAAGTTTACACCGGATAAGTCCTTTAACTATACAACTCCTTGATCTATGAGAGATTTTACTTCATATGGTCCAAGCCAATGCATTCTTAGCTTTCTTGGGTGCTGAAGCGATTTACTACCATACATCAATACTAGATCTCCTTCCTTGAATGTTTTTTTCTTGATGTGTCTATCATGCCAAGCTTTGTCTCTTGCTTTCTGAACTTATTGGTGGAATCCTGCTAAGATCTGGTCTTTCTCCATGGTCAACAATTGATTTAGTCGTTCATGTACTATGCCTCTTTCTATCAGTTGTGTGATTGTTTCTATGCGCAAGCTTGGTCCTAAAAATTCTAGAGACACCACTTCTTCTTGGCCATAAACCAGTTTAAATGGTGTGTGCCCTGTCAAATTTTTGCATGTAGCCCTGTATGCCCATAAAACTATCAGTACTTTGAGGTCCCAGTCATCCCTGTTGACATTGCAAATCTTTGTCAGTGTGTTCTCCAAGATTTTGTTAAATGCTTCCATGGTGCCATTCGCCTATGGATGGTACGGTGTGCTCTTCTGATGATGGACTTCAAACTCTTCAGTCATCATGTTGATGGTACTATTTATGAAGTGCATTCCTTGGTCACTCATCAAAATTATTGGGCACCCAAATCGAGTAATGACTTGTTCAAACAAAAAGTGCGTTGTTGTTTATGCGCTGCAATATTTTACTGGTATGGCTTCTGCCCATCTTGTAAGGTACTCCGTTGTGGTAATAATATACCGAGCCTCTGTTCTTTTTGCTGGTGGGTTGATTGGTCCCACAAAGTCTATTGCCCACTTGTCAAATACATGTAATGTTACTTGTGGTTGTAATGGAATCTTGTCTCTTCTGTTGGGTTTACTGACCCTTTGACATACATCGCATGTCTAACAGTACTCCTTAGAGTCTCTGTGAATCCTTGGCCACCAAAGTCTTGCATGCAATACCTTTTGCGTGGTAGCTTTTCCTGCATAATTCCCTCCTACTATTCCCTAGTGGGCTTCTGCTAAGACTCTTCGTCTTTTATGCTCTAACATGTATCTTCGCAAGATGCTATCTGCACCCCTTTTATATAAGTGTCCTGCAATCAGTTGATAGTCGGTTGCATAGACTACCAGGTTTTTCTTCTGCGTGGTGCTATACTCTTGCGGTGTAGTACCTATACTCAAGTACTGAATGATATATGTGAAGTATTCATCAACAATCTGTACTGAGAATAGTTGTGCATCTGGAAAGTAGTCTTCTAAATTCGTAGGTTCTTCTCCATTTGTGACCCTTGATAGGTGGTCAGGTCTTGCATTCAATTTTCCTGGCTTAACTATTACTTCAAAGTCAAATTCTTCAAATAGCAATAACCATCGACAGATTCTCTCCCCCAACACTAGCTTGTTGACTAAGTATTTCAGGGATGAGTGATCTGTGAACATCTTAAAGTTCTTTCCCAATAAGTAATGTCTAGATTTATGCAGTGCATAGACCATATCTAGGCCTTCTCTCTCTGTAGTGTTATAGTTCTGCTCTAATTCTGACAACTTTCTGCTTGCAAATGTTATCAGGTGATCCAAGTCTCCCTCTTCTGGCTGCACCAAGATAGCTCCAAGTGCTATGGATGATGCATCTACATGCACGTGGAATGTCTTATCCCAGTCTAGAAATACTAATATCGACGCAGTGACCATCTTTTCCTTCAGGGTATCCATCCCATGTTGACATTCGTCGTTCTGCTGAAACTTTGTATCTTTCCTTAGTACCTTTTCCATCGGTGCAGTGATATGTACATATCCTTTGATAAATTTCCTATAGTAACCTGTGTGTCCTAACGTCACTCTTAGCTGACGGACTATTTTTGGTGGTGGTAAATTAACAATTACTACGATCTTTGTTGGATCTACTAATAAACCTTGTTTGCATACTATGTGGCCCAATAGTATCCCAAACAGTGTTTTGAATATGCATTTATTTATGTTCAGTGATATTTGGAACTGTCTACATATTTCTAACATCATCCATAAAAATTCCACATGGTTTTTTAATAGACTACAAACTGTCCAATCATCCAAGTATACTTCAAGAAACTGATGGATGAATTCTTTGAACGTAGCAATGACCACTCTAGAAAATATTTCTAGTGCATTCTTTAGTCCAAACGGAATGACTGTGTACTGATAAGATCCCCATTCTGTCACAAAATTGATCTTATATATGTCTTCTTGTTCTATCTTAATCTGATGGTAGCCTGAGAATCCATCAATGAATGAGTAAGCTTCATGTCTTCCCACGTTCTCTAACACTTCATTTTTGAACGGTGTAGGGAATGGGTCATGTAGGCATGCATCGTTAAACTTCCTCAAGTCGATGCATATCCTGATCCCTCCTTGTTTCTTGTCCTGTATGACCATCGGGCTTATCCATTCTGACTCTTCAACCGGTTCTATAATTCCAACTTCGAGCATTCTGTCGATCTTCACTTTGACTTTCTGGTTATATATTGGGTTCAATCTATATGGTCAATGTCTCATTGATCTCGCTTTCGGTTTGAGTGGTATCTTCATCTCTCCCAACTCTCTTGCTATACCATTCACCTCTTTGAATGTTGTGGGAACCAAGTCACTGTATTGGTGCAACAACTCTGTTATGCTTTTGACAGTATGCTCATCCCAGTAATCTCCAATGTTTTCCATTTTGGGATGCCATCCCAATGTTGACTTTCTTTACCTTGATCAGTGTGGAAATGACTTTTGATTCTATGGGTGGTCCTTCCACATCTCTTTCACCTTCTACTTCTTCAATTTGAATATCGTGAGGATAATCTTCATCTGGAGCTTCCTCTTTCATGTGATAGCATGACAACAGTTCCTTGACTGTCTGTTTGTTTCTTTGTTGTTCTTCTATTATGAGCTCAACTTCTGGTTCCTTGATGAATATTAATCCTCTTATATGTTTAAGGGTTGCATCTATGTTGGGGTTCTCATGTTCGAATCAGAAAGTGATCAAAAAATTTTGTTGCAATGTCATCCAGGTCACAGTTCCCTTGTGCAATTCTTGGTCTGTATACCAATTTTCTAGTATGCCCTCTAGGGTGTGTATGAAATGATGAGGCCATTCTTCTCAGGGTGTCAATTTCCACAGTGTTCTTCACTTCTCCAAGTGCTCCATTGGTGCCCCTTGTCCATCATACCTCTGTTGTTTGTTGTCTTTATGTTTTGCATCAAACTTGATGTGTAGTAACTGCTTACATTGGCACTCGTCTGTGATTGTCTCTTTGTGTGCACCCCACCATCTTGTCAGTGTGTCCTTTAGTGCTAAATCAAGTGCTAGAAGTCTCTGATTTTCTAACACTACATCTTCATACTATGTCAAGAATGTTTCCAAATCATTTAATCCATGGAAAATAGGTGGTTCTCTTACTTGTTTGCCTACCCATCATACTACATGATTTATTCTTGCACATCTTCTTGTGAAGACTTCATGTAGCATCTTCTACCAGTTTTCTAAACCGGTGTCTGAATTTGTTTCAGATGAAGTAATTCTTCACCAACTAAGTACCCCATCTGTAGTTGGGTTTACATAGTCCTCATCGCACGTAGTTGTTCTGTACAACTAGCCAATTTCCTCTAAGTCTAGGCAAGTAGGTTCTACAAACCTCTCCCCTTCTGATGGATCTAATGGCACGATGGCCCTATATTTGCCTGACTCAAATGTCATTTTCCTGGTTTTCAAGTTGATTATGGCCTGGTTGTCAAACGCCCAATCCAGACCAAGAAATGGTGGGTAAGGTGTTGTACCATCTACTATTTCACTGACTTCAAAATCTTCTTTAGTGCATACTCCATCAAGATCTATCATCACTCCTTTCAGTCTATCGATTGGTAGAACTTTGTGTTGGTTTGCTAATTTCAATTGAACAGGTGAATATCCTAATGTGGGCTCTCCCATGCATTGTCATGTATTATTTGGTAATACATTCACTTCTAATTCTAAATCCAGTATGATGTCTCCGATGTTGAAATCTCCTATGTTGGAATTTAGTCTGAACTCCGTACTTGTTCTTCTTCTTGTATGTAGGTGATTGATAGTTTTTGGTTCTATTTTTCCTTTCAATTCGATGCTACATTTTTCTAGTATACTTTGCAATATTTTCACAGCTGATGGATCCTTTAGTACCTTTACACATGATTGCAAAAAACCTTTGATTGTACTTACTTGTCCCGTGGATTGCATTTCGTTGGTATGATCCAACAATGGCGGCATCTCGTATTCTGGTGCTTCTTTGTTTTGCTGCGTAGTTGAAGTTGACGGTATGTATTCCTTCTGAAATTATTGTCTAGCTTGCTTGAATATATCCTTCTCCTTCTATGCATTGAACTGCTTCTTTGGTTCGGTGTTCTTCTTCACCCACTGATTTTGTTCTGGTTCTTGTCAGGCTATGTCATTTCCTGTTTTCGCTCCTCCACGAGTGACTATGTTGATTTTTTGTCCTTCATCCCTCGCTTCGGCTGAAATCCACTGAACATTATAATTGTTCTGGTTTCTCTTTTCCTGGATATTTACTAATAATGTTGGGCATTATTTTGTATCATGGTCCAATGCGCGACAATACATACAAATCGCTTGTGGAAGTGGACATTCTCTTGCATAATGTCCCGGTTGTTGAAAATTGTGACATACCACTAGTCCTCTACCTCCTCTGGCTCATCCTCCACCTCTGTAGCCTGCTCGATCTCCCCTCGATGCGTTATACTGAGGTGCCTGATTATACTATGCGGTATTGTACTGAGGCTGTGTGTTATTATATGGCTACTATGCAGCATTATACTGTTGTTGCACAGTGTTGTATGGAGATGGAACCTAATTGAACTGTGATGCGGCTTGCCTAGTCATTATTTTGGCTCGTACTCTATATGCATCTGATGTCCTTTCTCGCATCAGCTCCATAGTTATACAATCTTTGTCATCATGGCCTACTAACTTACAAAAGGTGCAATATGAACTCTTCGAGACTGTCTGGTATTTTTTCATCATCGTGCAGTGATAAGGATCGTGACCTGGTTACTTAAATATTTTGCACCATAATCCTCCCATTGGTAACAGATTCAGAATTCCTGCTACCATATACTGTGCGAATGTTGGACATTCATTTTTATGGTGTCCTTTCGTCCTGCATGTGGTACACCAAACGGCTTCTCATTTTTCCTTAATATTGTTCTGGTTCAGCTGAAATGTTAAGTTCTTCAAATCTTCCTTCAGTTCTTCAATAGCTAGATAGTTCTCTTTGGGGAATTAGTCACACATGGGTTTATGGGTTCCACATTGACATTAATATGGATAAGATGGTTACCTTCTCTTCCCATTCTTGGACCTCTCATCTTCATCTCATATGTTGTGCGCATGATTTCCTCAATCTGATCCACATCCCAGAGATCCTCTACCTCCTCCTCATCACTCGCCAAGGCTTCCCTCGCGACTATGACTCTCTTCTTGGTATTCACCTTGTATTGGTAGGGTACTCCACTAGGCATCTTTCCAACTATCGCCATGATTTTCTTGATCTGGTCATCATCCATCATGATTGGGTCCAAGGGTTCCTCCTTCTTACCCTTATATTTTCCTCCTTCCATTTCTCCTCTTCCTGTCAGTGCTTCCCCCCTTCCCCCATGCACGCAGGGTAGTTTAGTTTTCTGACTCCATCATCATTGCACCTTTATTGTATAGCAATATGTTAATGGAAGTGTACAGGGATCGAGTGTACCTTCCTTGAGGTCCATGTAAAAAATCTTGCTCCACTGCGTTGTATGACTTTTCTGTGTCGACTACAAACTCTATTATAAACCCTGCAACAACACTGTCAAGCCAAAAGCCTATTGTGCAGGTGAACTTGTTGTTCACCTGATGTAACTGCTCAATCTGTATCAGGGTCCACTCTAACTGTCGGATCTGATTCGTTGCATGGTTATTCTTCAACTTTAGTATCTACTCTTGTAATAGATGTGGAAAGTCACAGAAAAAGGCTTTGTGCAAATCAATAAATGTGTATTTGTCCAGATATTTACAGGGTGTTATTCTAGGGTTTCTATTTTCTTTTTGTGAAAACTCTAGCTCTTTGGTTCTCAACCAACTTTCGATCTCTTCTTTTGTGGGATTCCAGGGTCTCCATCGCGTGCTTACAACCCTTCCCCATCGGATAAGATCTATATGAGGTGGACTAGATTGCACCAGGATCCATAGCCTACTATCTAACCCTCAAGATCTACACTATGTCTCGTCTTCAGCTCAACAACTTACCAAAATGGATCATACATCAAAACATTATAGTGTTACAACTCCAAAAAATCTCCTCAAAGTTGAACATCAACCATAATACATTTGAACCCCCCTACAATAACTAAGTATCTATATTTATACATTATTGTCTCTTCAACCATTACAATTCATTACCAAAACCCTAACCCTACTATCGTTAGGTCTTCCTCCCATGCGTGTGTGTTGTTCTTCCTTCTAGTTGTTTCCTTCCTTGCATGCGCACATGATGTGCTTCCTTCCAGCTGTTGCTTTCCTTCTACATGATTTCTTTCCCAAAATCATCTTACTTTTTCCATTTCGGCCTATTGCCAACAACCTCCATGACTACTGCAAAGTTGTAGGTTTCCTTAAATAATGTATAGTCTCAATTGAAGCTGGAGAAAATATATTCTCTAGAAAAAGATAACAATATCAAATCTCTGGAGGAGCTGGTGCTCAAAATTGGATATGATCCATCAAATGTTAAAGCAGCAGAAGAACTCCTCAAGAAGAAGAATGTTGATATAGCATCCTTAAGGAAATAATTGAAGATCCCTGCCACAGAAGATCCACATGCAAAATAAATGGCATAGATTGAAGGCCACAAGGAAGAAATGTTAAAAATAATCATGGAGTAGAATGCACAGAAGAAGGAGATGGAGGTCGAGCTGGAGAAGCTAGTGAAAGAGAAGGAACAAACCGCACCAATGATTATCATCCCACTGGATGTTGTTCCTCTAACAACAATAGTAATAGCAACAACAACAACAGCCACCACAGGGGAAATTCTAGCAGCAATCCCAATGAAAATCATAGATGCATCTAAGAAACTGGCACAATCAATGGGGGACATGACTCTACAAGGAGGAGAAATCAAAAGACTACAGAAAGAAATTGATAATCTCAAGAAGATGAAAGCCACTTTTTAGGCTAGCTATAACACTGAAATACACAAGTCACTAAGGCTTAAGAAAGAACTGCAGAAGCTGCAGAAGGAGACAGTCATGGCTAAGACACTGTCAAAATCCAAGGAAAATATTTGGATAGACATCTGCAAATCCATGATAGAAATTTGGCCACTCATACAAATTATGTTTGAGAAGCATGAACTGGTGCAGAGAAGCAGACAAGTCATTAACAAGATAAGAGGAGAATTGGGAGAAAGGCCTACAGAGGTGTTACCCATGATTTTGGTCATCTTGATGGTGTATTGATGATGGTGTACTCAGGCTCCTAATAAGAACTTTCTCCTGAGAAAAGTGACATTCATCTCTTCCCAAAAAACATATTTTTGAAGAGAGTTCACAGGTTTCTTATATCCTAGGGTGCGAGAATAACCCATTCTCGTAGGTTTCCTTCAGCTAGGGTGCGAACTTCTCACACTGTGCTACATAGCTAGGGTGCGAACTTGTTCTCAAGATTGGAAAAAGATGAAGTCTCGATGGTTCTAGAAGGGAATCTTCTAGAGAATGGGTTGGCATTCAAATGGTTATATTTTTACTGATTTCCCTGATATTGTGGGATCATTCTTATCCAAGTAACCATCTCATCCTCTCCTATATATTGATGGGATTCTCATGGAAAAGGTTAAGCAAGATTAATTGGAAAATTGGTGAAGGAATTGTGTGAAGGACCTAGCTTGAACAGGAGCTTGGAGACTCTAGCAAGTCTATAAAGAGGAGTCGGATCTTCTTCATGCAAGGATCGAGCAAGTGTGTGTGTTGGAACCAAGAGTCACTGAAAGGAAGCTTGTGACATCAAGGCAATCAAGTTGTATCTTCTACTTTCGATTAATATGATATAGCGACATGTCCTTTTCCCATAAAGTCATTCTTACTTTATTGTGTAATTCCTTGATCATACACATAAGTTGATGATTGAATATATTTTGTTATCTTCACTTTGGTTGGTTTTTGTTGTCTTGGACTTGACCTCATGAGAGCACTGGAGCGAAGCGGGAGCAATAGAGACCCTAGGAAGCGATACAAAGGTATGTTACTTGTTCCTCCCTACTAGCTAATTCAATGGTCATAACTTAGGGAAAGAGTCATGTCCTGTCCTGTTTTGTTCTAGATCCAGGTGGATCTAGGGAGATCTGTTAGTGTCTGCACCTACTGATTAGTCCGATAACAAAATTGGCGACTCTGCTAGGGAAATAACCCGTTTTCTTTGTGGTTTTTGGGGTTTTTCCTTGGCCATTTTCTCTTGCCTTACCTTTCTCCATTCCTATCAATCTCTGAGTCTTCAGGACACCCTGATAGACCCTCTGGGTCCAGAAGCCCCTTCAAATTTTTTGTCTTTTTCCAAAAATTTGCTTAGTTTCAGACATTCTCACACTGAACCCCATAGTGGCATGTGAGAATACTTGGAGTTCTCACTTTGATTTTAGGTACAGTGTGAGGTTCTCACACTTTGCCCAAAGCTAGCCTGCGAGAATGACCCATTCTCACACTGTGTAACATTGATAGCCTGCGAACCCTCTTTTCAAAATTTTGGATTTAAGATTTTTGCATGTTCAGCTACCCAGATCAGTATAGGTGCCTGAAAAGAGCTTCTTGGACCATTGGTTGATGTTTTCTTGTCTTCAGATTTTGTGCATGATCAGTCTTAGGAAATCAAAGGCTCTTCCTATCCATCTATTCTCGACTTTCATTTCTTGACTTTTCTTGACAAAGATATACTCTTTGATTTTGGAATCTGAGTGCTTGTTTGGTTAAGAATCGATGATCGGTTGAAAGTTGGGATTCTTTGTCTTTCTCATTTTCTTATTATTTGGAAGATTACTTTTCGCATGCAATTGAAAAGACTAGATTTGTCTGCTTGTCATTTTTGTTTCCATTGAAAGATTGGTTTGGGTTTTTGTTTATTGCTTGTTCATTAGTTTTTGGTTTTCCTCACTTTCACCATCATGGTGTAGGTCCTTTTTGAAAAGTGAAAAACATTTTTCTTTCAAAGGCATTTTTGTCTTCGAAAATATTGAAAATCAATTGTTTAAATTATTGGAAAAAGAAACAATAGAGAATTGTTATTATTGCGTGATTCGTTGCAATTGCATTTTAAAGGAAATTGTGTATCGTAGTTCAAGACTGATCCGAAAAACTTCTCTTTCCCTCCCGTACATAGAATTCATTGAACGAAAATTGATATATTTCATTCCTATCTATGCATCGTTGGGTCAGAGTCTCATACAACATTAGTTTCATCTCCACTTCCTTTGAGTAACAACAGCTCTTACTAAAATTGCGCAATCGTAAAATTTAACTAGTAACTCTTTTCTAGGGCTCTATTACACCAACATTTAGCTAGGCTAGTGCTTTGGAATAGGTAGAGAGATACACTCTCCAAAGCACAAAACACACAATAGCATCTTGTGTTAAGGAGTGTCAAATTCCATTTACAACATTTTGTCCTGGGAAGCCCTTCTCACACAAGGTTCAAACACGAGGTTGCATTGATATTGACAGAGTTACTCACCCTGCTTTGTTGATATCGGTGTAGAGATTGCATGTATTACGGGGGTCAATTGGAGGTATACCCAAAATGATGAGTGAAAGCCTCTTGAGTTGATTTCTGGCTAGATACCCTGCCCTTGCGTGTGGATCGGACTGTCGACTGTCCCTCCAGGATTTATGGTTTTCGGTGGTAACCTTAGCGGCCTATCTTTCTAGGGTCTTACACAAGGTGACTATGAAAGGGAAAGTCTTCACGGTACCTGGAATCTACATTGGCCAAACTCACTCGGGCTCCTTGGAGGGTATACCCATGATTATGTGTGGGAGCTTGCACTAGGGTGTAAGTTCGTTAAGCAGGTCGTCAGCGTAAATTTTCCACCCTAGACCAGCCCCTTCTCATCTCGTTGTTGCGACGTTGGAGTTCATCACCAACTAGTGACTTTGGAATTAGAAGGTTTTGTTTGCTTGGTATTATTTCCTAGATTTTGTTTACTAGCGCGTGTTGTTTGTCTACCCAAGTTGACCATACGATTTTCTTTGTAAGTTTGTAACTCGTTCACAATAGATCCTCCATGTCATTCACATAGAATGCAGGGTTTATCTCCAGAGCATCTGGAAGGTTCTCAACCCCTGCCTACAAGCTCACCTGAGGCCTCTCCTCAACAGAGTGAAGTCCAAGACGTTACCATGCCACAAGTGGAATGAACCGACTCTCTAGAACATTTCAGAATTACCAATACTCGAGAGGACTTTCGACTTCACCCTGATTCTAAGAGAGAGATTATGCGAGTGAATTATTCCAGAGACTTAGTTATTGTGTCTTCTGGATCACCGATTGGACCCTTTCCAGGAATAGAGGTCCAAGATCCTTTTTGGGCTACAGGCATTTTTAGATGGGACCTTTTTGGTGCAGGATCAGGTGTTGAAATCACCATCTCACCTGTGCTCTCTAAAACCTCTAACCCAGACACAGTACCATTTACTACTACCTATTATTTTCCTGGTGCGGATGCCCCGCGATCTGACCACATCTTGACCATCCCTATAGAAATGGCCCATTACACAGATACTACGAGTATTCACACCGGGATTACCGCAGTTAGTCAAGCCCCCATTGACACATCGCTCACGCCCAGTGTCACCCTAACACTCCCGCCTAGATACCGTGTGTTGAATGCTTCCATTCTCACTCCTACGCAAACCCCATATGGCACTCCTGATGGTCCCTCTTCTTCTGGGCACTCTCCATCTGGTTTCATTCCGACACTTCCTCAACCCCCTTTTGGAGGACATTTCTCGTCCTCCACTAGCAGTATTAATCCTAGTGGCACTATTCCTTCATTCGCACCAAATTACCATATTCCCGTTGGTGGACAATTTCACCAAGGAGGCTTGACTCAACCCCCTCTAAGCAGGAGAATTTCTATTGGAACGCAAATCCCAATTGGAACACAACCCTCAATTGGAACACTGCCCCCAATTGGAACACAACCCTCGATTGGAGGACAAACCCTACTGACCCCACCCTATGGACAAAACATACCTCCATCTTTGGCCCAGTATTGGAATCATCTAATACATCATACTCGTCAATCGATTGGGGGGCAACCGCTTCCAGCTGCATCCATGATACCCCCTAGTATAGGCCAACCATATCCAAGTACGTCCAATCCTATTTGGAGCTTGAATTCTCAAACTCACGTCCCTGCTCAAGGATACAATCCCATGAGCTACTATCCTTTACAACCACCACCGAATCTCCCTGGGTCTTCACATTATATGCAAACTGCTTATGGTCCTAATAGTTTGCCAATGGGGCTTCCTCCCCAAACCCACCAGTACCCGCATGTGAATCGACAGTTACCCTTCTTGGCCACTTTGGATCTCTCGGACTTGTCGAGAATTTTAAATGATCCAATTTGTCACTCTCCCCAATGGCCTACTATACTAGCCAAGCTACCATCAGACATCCCTAAATTCGATGACAAAGCGGGAGAGGACCCGAACAATCACGTCATGACTTTTCACCTTTGGTGCTCATCCAACTCATTGATGGATGACTCTATTCGTTTACATATTTTTCAATGGACCCTCACGGGTTCTGTTGCGAAGTGGTATATAGAATTACCACAAGGTTTCTTCACTGACTTCAACACCCTAGCTATGGCTTTCTTCACCCAATACCAGTTATCGATCCATTATGAAATGGGGATTGATATTTTGAGTTCTTTCAAACAAAACAAAGTCACTCATATATCCGATCACATTCAAGAGTGGCGACGGAGATGACGTCTCATCAAACTCAAACTCCTCGATCAGTTGCTGGCAGAGTCGTTCACAAAATCATTTGTGAATGACATCGGTCATGACATCGCCATGGGTGGAGTGGCCATGGAAGAGTAGGCCATAAGTCGTGCTCAATACCTTGATCTCGTTTACTCACAAATAGGGACCCTTTATGACTTACTACCTGACGCACCTCGTCCTTCCACTTCCGCCACTTCAACTACTCCAGCTGCTTCTCATGCAGCTGATGGTGTGATTGGCACTTTCCATGCCCAACCACATTCTGCCTCAAACACCAACCCCAAACCTGCTTCTTCTAATGTTCAAAATGCTATGTCTCATGCCTCTCCCACTGGCAAGACTTCTGAGGTAAATGCAGTTCAATCTACCCCAGCCGGTAAAAATAAATCCAAAAAGGGAAGGGGTAAGAATAAGGAGGACAAAAATACTTCTCAAGCAGAGTGAACCAAAACTCCACCTGTTGACGATAGGGATAAGCGCAAACCTCGATACCCTTGTCTTATCTGTGGTGATGATCACTACACGAAGGATTGTCCACGACGTGACAAGGTCACTAAGTTCCTTCAAAGAGCCCCAAAACCACCTACTTCGGTCGTTTTGTCCCAACCCTTCCCGTCTCAACAACAAACTCAATTGGTCATTCATGACCAACCCTCACCTTCTACTACATCCTATGTATTGATGTGTACTGGTGATTCAAAGAATAATGATATTGCACTCACCACTCGAGCCAAAGATTATTCTCCCTCTAAAGAGAAGGTTGATGACCCACCTCCTTCATTGGTACAACCCTCTCCCGTGACTCCACCTACCAACGGTCCTCTTCATCTCGAACGACCGAGTTTTGACACAGTTCTTCAACCCCCCCCAAAGGGAGTCATTCGAAAATCGGCTTTTAATTCTCATGCTCATGCTGCCCAGAACTACAACATTGTTGAAGATCTGCCCCAAGCACCTTCTGCGATGTCAGCCCTCGAAGTCCTTCAAAGTTGTCCCACACAACGGAAGACACCGTTGAAAGCTATCAGTGGAATCAACCCGACGGATACAAATTTAATAATTTTTGAATTGGAAGATCACATTCCATGATTACCCCCTCAACTCGTGGTCCAGATCCAAGTGATTGTCTCTGACAAAAACATTTGTCGAACCGTTATTGATAAGGGTGCCTCGACGTGTGTCATGTCTCTTACTTGTTGGAAAGCCATTGTCTCTCCCTCTTTGAATGAATCCCAGAACACTCTCAAAGCCTTCAATGGCTCCGTTTTTAAGCCCTATGGTGTCCTTTCTTCGTTGCCTATCACGTTAGAAGGCAAAATGGTCCAAGTCGAAGTGGAAGTTTTTGATGCCCCTCTTAATTAAAATCTTCTGCTTGGCCGCAGCTGGATGGATTCCATGCACGCAGTTGTGTTGACCCTTTTTCATGTGGTACGTTTCCCACATCAAAGGAAGGTATTCACTGTCGACCAATTATCCTTCTTTAACTCAGATACATGTACTGGCAATGTACGGTTCATCACTAAAACCCCACCGGGTTATGAGAACATCGGTGTAGGCCTTCTCAAAGACTCTTCGTTAATGGGTACTTTCCCCATTCCACCACTTGATGTTCCACACTCATCCATTGCTTCAATCAACATGATCTCTTCCTCGATTCATGGAATTCCTACGTCTCATGACCCATGGATGGTACCTGACCCTGGAGATTGTAAGGTAGCTAGAGAGGTAGTGGGGGGGGGCAGCGTGCCCATAGTGATAATAGTGGAAGGCATTCAATGTAAGGTGGAATAGGTCCACTATATTATTAAATAAGGCCCACTATGGTAGTTAGATATAATAAATGTAAGAGGACTTTTTAGAAGGTTCTACTTCTAGAAGATTCCTC
>JZKD02S0676468.1:811298-845107 GCA_000966675.3 Picea glauca
ATCAATTTAAAATAAAAAGTTACTTTATGAGAGGATAGTCATTCTCATAATGTATGAATAATGAATTATTTGTTTAAATATTTTTATTTTTATTTTAAATATTATGTTATGTTTATTATTTTTTTACTTTTATAATATTAAATAATTATTTTTTGTTATTTTTATAATATTGTATTCAAAGATTTTGTTGTTGATGCCAGATTTGTAACCATTTCTTAATAACCACCGTGTTAAAATTCATAGAGAAACCCCAACAACTTTATCTTTTAATCATCAAAATCCAATAGTCAATGTTGTGGCACCCTTCTAGCTTGTGTCGCGTATGTATCCCAAGTAATGGATTCATTTGCTAAGTTTGCATAGGTGTTCTTACACGCTAATGATTTTGGAGAAAACCCTAACAGCTGTGTAGAGAGGGCATTGGAAAACTCACGCAGAGGTGCAGATTGCCACAAGGAATAATCAAAGAGATAAAGCATTGAGTGGACTAGAAGATTGAAAAATGAAACTAATGCTCATGGTAGGCGAGACAATAGAGATGGTTCTACACATAAAACACTCAAAAGTAACCTTTTATGGACTACATTTTAGGCCTAAGAACTATAGGCTTTGATACCACTGTTGGATTCACGATTTAGAATAGGCATGAAGTGTTTTCATTAATGATATGATACAACATATATAGATGATTATGACCCTTTGGTTCATCTTCCAAGGGTCTCTTGGACTCTAATAACTGTTACACGAACTTGATTGTTCATATTCCATTAACTTCGTAACTCTAATGGATTACGTTTCCAACATTATGGAAAACAATTCAGCCCTAGAACGAGTCTCAGATGAGATACATTCATCATCGATAGCAGGTCACTCTGGCTTTTATAAAACCTATGAAATAAATAAGCATTCATTCTTCTAGGATGGCATGAAAACAGATATCCAAGATTTTGTAGCATCCTATGATGCTTGCCAAAGTAAAAAGGGAGAAACATTGAAGATACTAGGGACATTACAACCACTACCAATCCCAACACATATTTGGACATACATTTCAATGGATTTTATCGTGGGACTCCCAAAAGAGGGCAACAAATCAGTCACCATGGTGGTTTTTTATCGTCTTTCAAATGCTGCTATTTTTTGTGCCCTATCTCATCCTTTCACTCCTTCCTCGGTGGCTTAGGCCTTCATGGACGAGATATTTAAGCTGCATGGTATTCCCACTTTCATTGTCTCGGATCGGGACCCCACATTCACTAGCAAATTTTGGTAGGTGCTAATTAAACTTCAAGGCAAATAGTTGAATATGAGCATTACATAGATGATTTTAGGGGCTAAATTTCACAAATGGGTTAATTTTCCATTGTTTTTCCCAAAAAACGATTCGCCAATTTCCATTTTTTCTAAAAACAATTCGCCCAAATTCCATAGAATAAAATTATTTTACCTTAAAAATTGCCAAAATTTTATAGAGACTATATAAAATACTTAGAAATTTGAATATTTTTACAAAATTATCGCCAAACATTTTACATTTTGCATATTAAGGACTAGCAAGATTTTCCCAGGTTTATACATTTTAATATAAACTTCCATCCTTAAAATCATCCCTGGAGCATTGCATATCATCCTCAAATGGATGGTCAAATAGAAGTGTTCAACAAGTGCTTAGATACCTATTTAAGATGCTTTGCTTCTAAAACGCCACACCAATGGGCATAATAGCTTCCCTTGCCAAATTGTGGTACAACACCACTTCTTATGGAGCTAACAAAATGACACCATATGAAGCGGCTTATGGCCAAAACCCCCTGTCAGTGGCATCATATGTACCAAGCACCTCCAAGGTTCATGCAATAGATAAAATGCTTCACAATAGTAAAGCCATTATACATAACCTCAAGGACAACTTGGTCATGACACAAAATCGAGTGAAACAACAAGATGATCAACATATATCTGAATGTTCTTTCACTGAAGGGGATCAAGTGTTTCTTTGTTTGCAACATCATAAATAGACATCACTCAAAGATAAATTTTCCCAGAAGCTAGCTCCCAAGTTCTATGGTCCCTATCAGATCATCCAGCGCATTAGTTAGGCTACCTACAAGTTGTCTTTCCCAAAACACTCCAAGATTCATCCAATCTTTCATGTTTCCTATTTGAAATAGGTTGTGTGATAAAATTGTAAAGTAAAAACCAACCTACCTAAATTTGATGAAGAAGGCTCCATTTGGCTCCATCCTGAAGTAGTATTGGATACTAGAGAGCGTCAGTTGCACCAATGTACAATCAAGGAAGTATTGATCCAATGGAAAGATATACAACCAAAAGATGCCACATGGGAACCTTCAACAATTATACAACAATTTCCTCAACTTTAGCCTTGAAGATGATCTAGGTGTATATCGGTGGCCACCCACCTATTCCAACTGGCTCCTCTTGACAGTTTTTAGCTGAACATGTTCTTCTCTAATCCTTTGTAATTGTGGGTTCTACACTTCTAGGGTTATATAAAACCCTACATAGTTTTCAGGTGGAGATTGGTGGCCGACCACCTAATCCAATTGGCTTATTTTTTAAGTTTTCATGCCAGCACATCTTTCTGTACTTTTAGGGTCGTTTTGGGGCCCTAAATAGTGTTTTTTTGGTGTGCCATAGTCAAACTGTAGACGGATTCAGATTTTTATGGCATAATGTGTATTTCTCGAAAATGCCTTTCCAATGGGCTATCACGTGCCTAAAACAAAGGTTGTATGCAAAATTTACGACCGTGGGAAGTTGAAGTACCAACTTACCCATCAGGGCCCACATAACTTTTGGTGTTTCATCTCATAAGGTTAGGTTTTTCGATGTATAGGGTTTTGGAATTCATGAATAATGTTAAAAAGGCCTCTGGAGCCTCATTGTAATCATTCTGCTCAGACGAATGTACATAGAAAGCCACATCTCTTCTCAAAGATAGCTACCACCACTCGAGCAAGTTGTTTCCAGTTCTGCAGTTTTATAGTTCCAGCCTATTTTATTTATTCAATAGAAGTTATTGTTCACTGGATATCTGTTGTTGTTCTCCATATCTTTGTGTTATTGTATTCATTATGTTATTGCTTTCGTTTCACTCATAAATCCGGACCAGTGGTATCAGAGCGGTCTGCTCTTCATTTATTTTTCTTTGTGCATGTCCCCGACAAGATCTGGGTACAAGAAGTTGGGGCTCGAACCAGTCGAGCCTCTGCAATATCATCCACGTTGAGCTCGGCAACAACCCATGGGGGACAAGAAGAAAGATGATGGAGTAGGAGATCCTTTTAAAATGTTGCTCGAGGAAGCCCCTACGTGACAAAGGAAAGAAATGATGGACAACTTTGCACAGATCATTCGACAACTGCCCATAAGAGATGCATCTTCGTCAAGCGTCCATGCAATGCCCTTCAAGGTACATGTAAATTTTGATATTCCGTTATTTGAAGGACTGATAGATGTGGATACTGTAGATAAATGGTGGGATACTTACTCTGTGCAAAGGGCGATAGAGGAATCTATAGTATTTGCAGTCTCCCCCACATGAGATTCCTTCTGGGACGCCATTAAAGAACATTACTACCTTGTTGAGAGCTATGAGGACTTGTACACAAGATGGACCATGTTGTGTCAGGAAAGGGACCAAACAGTACCAGATTTCACCAACATTTTCCATACCCTATGCACCAAATTGGGTATCAAAGACTCTGAACAACATCTAGTGCTCAAATACCACGGCTATATGCATAGATACATTCAAATAGAAATGGAGTTTCTAGACATCACATCATTAGGTGTGGCTTATAGATATGTTATCAATATCGAGTAGAAATTTAAGTAGAAGAGGTGAGAGTTTGGATCTGCAAACGCCTCACAACTGAAGCAAGGCAAAGGTGGCCCCAACCCACAAAACAAGGGACAGAGAAAAGATGGCCACTCCGGGGACAACCAGTTCAAGCCACAACCCAAGAAGAGTAATGAGAAGACGAAGAAGGACATGGGAAAATGGTGTGAATACCATAAAATCCCTTGGCACAACATCGAAGAATGTCACTCCAAGCAGCCACTGGTGGTTGAGCTGAAAGCTTTCGAGTTAGAGGCAAATTCTGACTCCGAATCAAATCCAGAAAATGGGAAGCAGATCATCGATGTCGAACCCGGTGCCATTGTCGCTACCACCAAAGTCCAACCAAGCGAACCAGAAGAACCAAAGGAAGGTGAATGCCTCTTTCAGTCACAGATGTGAGTAAAGGTAACTCCGTTGCATTTCATTGTTGATAGCAACAGTCAGAAGAACCTGATTTTAGCAGAGGTCATCAAGCGGCCGGACCTGTTGATAACAATGCACCCGCAACCCTACACCATCGACTAGATTTTCCAAGGACGAGATCTCTATGTCAGCCAACAGTGTCATCTACCCTACAACATCAAGCCCTTCAAAGACAAGGTATTGTGTGATATTTCTGCCCTTGAAGTTTGTGATGTTATTTTAAGCCAACCATATTTGTAGAAGCGACATATTATGTATGAGTCTAGACCCCATAATGTTATTATTACTTTGGGTAGACAATTGTACAAGATACCAGAGATAACGCTGCCTACTGCTATTTTTTTAATCTCTACTAAGTAATGTAGTAAGGTCATTTCATAGACCGTGAAGTTCGTCTTATTTGTGATCCATACTCACAATAAGCGGAAGGTCACCACCAAATCCATGACCTCTACACAGAGCCTCTCTTTGCAGTAGAAGAAAGTGGACAGGATCATGGAAGAGTAGAGAGACATCATCTCCTCACCCACCAGGGTACCGACGTACTACCAAGTAAAGCATCCAATTGATCTAACCCCTGGTGCCCTGCTGCCTAATGAACCAGTCTATCATAGTTCGCTGATGGAAAATGACGAAATCAAGCACCAAATCCAAGAGCTGCTTCAAAAGGGGCACATCCGACCCAACTCCTCCCCTTGTGGAAACCTGATTATGTTGGTGCAGAAGAAAGAAGGGACTTGGCGGCTCTGTATTGATTACAGAGCACTAAACAAAATCACAGTCAGGAACCGGTACCCAATTCCCCGAATTGACAACCTTCTTGACCAACTCAAGGGTGGAAAGTTCTTTAGCAAGATTGACCTAAAGTCTGGCTACCACCAGGTTCCCATCAAACCAACTGATGTATGGAAGAAAACTTTCAAATATAAAGAAGGTCTCTTCGAATGGCTGGTCATGCCCTTTAGCTTAACAAATGCACCAACATCTTTCATGAGATTGATGGATGATGTATTGAGACCCTTCACAAACTCTTTTGTGTTGGTATATCTGGATGACATCCTCATCTTCAATAGAACTTGGGAGGAGCACATGCAGCATATTCAATAGGTTTTGGGAACTCTATGGTAGCACAAGCTATATGTCAACTTGGAAAAATTCTCCTTTGGCATGAATAGGGTCCAATACTTGGGATACATTGTTGATGAGCATGGGGTACATGTTGATCCAACTAATAGCCAAGTCATTTGTGACTGGCCAGCCCCAACCACACTAACCGAGCTTCAAAGATTCTTGGGACTTGCCAACTTCTACCAGAGGTTCGTGTTGGGATTCTCCCATATTGCATGGGCCCTCAACAATGTAACCAAGGGTGGTGGTACGACAAAGTTCGCATGGGGGCAAGCACAACAAAGAGCATTTTATGATATGAAGCATCACTTGTGCTCAACTCCAATACTCTCCTTACGTGATCTCTGTAACAATTGTTCGAGATTGAGATTGATGCCTCAGACTATGCTATCGATGCAGTTTTCACTCAGCATGGTCATCCATTAGCATACCGTAGTGAGACACTCTTAGATATTGTCTGGAAATACCCCACCTATGAAAAAGAAATGTATTCCATTGTACAAGCCTGCCATCAGTGGAAACATTACATTCTGGGAAATGAGAAAATCATCCACAGTGATCACAAGCCTTCGCAGTTCATACAGACACAAGGGAAGTTGCAGAATGACCGCCATCAAAAGTGGTCCACATACCTACAACAGTTCCATCTCAACATCAAGTATAAAATAGGGAGCACAAATCATGTCGTTGACTACCTTAGTTTCCCTCCTGTTCCTGCACTCACCATAATGCTCCATTCTTGCATGCATGAGGCATCTGAGTGGCCCCAACTTTATCAGCGTGACACTGACTTCACCACCACCTATCAGCTCTTGGGTACAGGAGCGAATGTCACCGATTTTCACATCCAAGATGGACTGTTATACCATCTGGGCCACCTCTGTGTTCCTACAAGAAAGCGTGCAAAGATGATTTTGGAGGCTCACTACAGTCAGATGGTAGGACATTTTGGCATGGAGAAAACTATGGTTGTTCTACAAAAACATTTTATTGTCCAAAACTTTGACAAGACGTCAACAAGTATATTAGATCTTTCACTGCATATTCCATTTCCAAGCCCACCATCAAGAAGCAAGGATTATACACCCCACTTCCTACTTTCGAGAGGCCTTGGGAATCCATCTCGATGGATTACATGTTTGGCCTTCCGTTCACCAAGCACGACAATGATTGTGTATTTTTGGTGGTTGATCGGTTTTTGAACATGGCCATTATCACAACCTGGAAGAAGAGCATCACAGCGATAGATACTGCCAAGTTTTTCTTCAAACAGGTGTGGGTCCATTTTGGGATACCACAGACCATCACCTCAGATCAGGACAACAGGTTCCTCATCACATTTTGGTCAAGTCTCTAGTCAATGTTGGACACCAAGCTCACTAAATCCACTGCTTTCCACTACCAAATCGATGGCCAGACATGGGTTGTCAATCAGATGATTGTGCACATCTTGCGCATGTACAACTCTAAGCATCCATGTACATGGGATGGGAGTCTTCCCTATGTTCAACACAACTACAATATGTCTCTCCACAGTTCCACCAGCCATAGCCCATTTCAGGTAGGGCTGGGATTCCAACTCTTGGGTCCCATTGATGTTGCAGTACCTCTTACAACCACATAGGCATAATATTCCCATGTTCAGTATGAGGCCAACAAAGCCACCAGATTCATTGAGCAGATTCATCACATCCACCAACAGGTCCATGAGATTTTGCAGAAAGGAAACGCTAAGTACCAGCAGTGCCATGATCAACACCGAGTATCGCACCAATTTCAGGTGGGAGACAAGTTCTGGTTACATTTTCAAAAAGAGCGCCTTACATGGCCCCATCATAATCTTCGATCACTTCGCTATGGGCCTTACACTATCACCAAAGTTGTGGGTAGAAATGCTTTTGAGCTCAACACTCCACCCTTCCTTGGATTGCACCCAGTGTTCAATGTGGACCTCCTTCAACCATATTTTCCACCATTATTAGACACCTCAAAGATTGTAGAACAATTGACACCAACAGAGCTCAACCCTGATTGCATGGAACATGCATCCACTGATCAGATAGTGGACACATAGGTCAAGGGCACTCGCCAACAGAGAATCCATTTTTATCGAGTTGTCAAGGAAGGGAAGCTCCTACACCAAATCAAGTGGCTCACCCGAGGAAAAATTCAACAAAATTTTCCTCATCTGATGGGGGCACTCAACGCAATGGAGACCATTACTTCCTAAGGGAGAGGATTGATCCAGGTGAATATTGGTGGCCACCCACCTATTCCAACTAACTCCTCTTGATAATTTTTAGTTCAACACGTTCTTCAATAATCCTTTGTAATTGTGGGTTCTACACTTTCGGAGATATATGAAGCCCTACACAATTTCTAGGTGGAGATTGGTGGTCTCCCACCTAATCTAACTGGCTTATTTTTTAAGTTTTCATGCCAACACATCTTTTTGTACTTCCAGGGCCGTTTTGGGGCCCTAAACAATGTTTTTTGGCATGCCACAGTCAAACTATAGACGAAGTCACAATTTGATGGGATAATGTGTAGTTCTCAAAAAGTCCTTTCCAATCGGCTATCACGCGCCTAAAACGGAGGTCGTATGAAAAAGTTACGACCCCAGGAAGTTGAGGTACCAACTTACCCATCATGGCCCACATAATTTTTGGTGTTTCATCTCTTAGGGTTAGGTTTTTGGATGTATAGAGTTTTGGCATTCATGAGTAATGTTAAAAAGGCCTCTGGAGCCTCATTGTAATCATTCTGCTTAGACGAATGAGTGTAGCAAGCCACATCTCTTCTCAGAGATAACTACCATCACTCGAGTAAGTTGTTTCCAGTTCTGCAGTTTTACAATTTCAGCCTATTTTATTTATTCAATAGAAGTTATTGTTCACTGGATATTTGTTGTTGTTCTCCATATCTCTGTGTTATTGTATTTAGTCTGTTATTCCTTTCGTTCTTCTCATAAATATGGATTATAGGACAATGATTCTTTCGAAGGGGGAGGGCATGTCAGGGTCCTACCCTAACCTCCTTACTTGGATACTTTATTAATGTATGAGGCCACCTTCCTTGAATAAGGCCCATTAAATAGTTAGTTAATAGTCACCAATTGTAAAAAATATCCTTTTTATTAATAAGGCCCAAATTCGTTAGTTGGTTCTCATTATAAGTGGGCCTGTAGATAGTTAAGATTTATTATGAATACCTATATATTGAGTAGAAGTTTATGTAATGTTTTGTCAATAATCGTTATTGTATTTGGAGCATTTCTCTTGGAGGTTCCCCCCTTGAATAGGAAAGTGAACATACCTCTCTAGTTTTTATTATCAAAAAGATTTATCTTAGGGTTTATCTCTCTTTTCTCTTATGTTCTTGGGACTTTCACTACATTTTATATGATTGCTTTGAATTTTTGGGATTAAATACACTACAATTTAGGAGTGGGTTGGAATATAATACTTTCAAGTCGAAGAATTATGGAGTCAACATCAATAAAGTTGATTTTGTAGATTTCTTACATAGTATTTTAGATGTTAGAGTTGTGTAGTAGGGAAATGCCATGTAAGAAATACTTGTAAGGTGAGATGTATGAATGTAAAGGGAACTTTGGAGTATGTTTTTCCAATTATGTAAAACAAAGATCCATTGCTAAATGAAATATTTAGTTCTCAAGTTTTTGCTTGAATCTTGATTATGCCATTCTTTTCCTTTTATTGATACATTTTGATTATGTCATTCTTTTCCTTTTATTGATACATTTTGAATTAGTGAGATCACTAACATGTCAAAATGTTTAACTGGTGAGGATATTACTAGCATGTTGGAATGTTTAAGTAATGAGGAGATCATAACTAGCATGCCACAATAAAATGAAAAATGGTTAAACCAAAAAAAAATGGATAAACCACAAACCACACTGGTGAGGATATTACTAGCACGTTGGAATGTTTAAGTAATGTTTAAGTAGTGAGGAAATCATAACTAGCATGCCACAATAAAATGAAAAATGATTAAACTAGAAAAATGGATAAACCACAAACCACACTAATAGTCACGAAAAACAGAGTTATTAACGAGTTTTTAAATGTTTGAAATGAATACTAAAAGGAATAACTTAAGACACGCTATGTTTGACTCTTAATTTAACACAGTTACTTAATAGGCTTCATACACTTCACATAAATATAACTAGTGTTGTAGCCCACCATTGCTTAGTGGAAAACATAACTATCATGTTTACTAAATTGAAAACAAGTAAATGACTTCATAAAATAACAATTAAATTAGTATTATATATATATATATATATATATATATATATATATATATATATATATATATATATATATATATTGTGTCTGGAGGAATCAGCAACTAGTTGGGCACGTGCTCGCGTTACACGTGGCCGTGTTATCCAACCGCTACCCCTATAACCTCCAGGTGTGCCCACGATGCCCCTTACGCGGCACACAAGGTAAGTCGAGGGGAATTGAACTCGAAACCTCATGGAACTTCATTTTCACGGCACTTGCCAATTGAGCTGCCCCCCCGGGGGCTAAATTAGTATTATATTTATTAGTAATTAAAATAGTATTTTACTTATAAGTAATTAAATTAATATATTGTATTTATAATTACTTAAAATAAAACATAACTATTATATATGCTAAGTTTTATATGACTATTATACATAGTAAGTTTTATATGTGAGACCATGCCAAATGGATTGAAATTATGACGTTCTTTTTATTGCGATCATATAAAAATAAAGTAAATTAAACTTTAAAGGTGAATCAAATTTTAATCTTTATAAATTTGACATAAACATTACACAAGAATTCATACAACAAAGGCATCATATACACATAAAACACAAAATATTAACTTGACATAAGCATTACAAATGAGTTCATACAACAAAGACATCATATACATATAAAGTATAAAATGTTGATGACACATTAATAGTGTGCATGGCAAATCATTCCCATTGAACTCCAATTGTCAAAAGAAACTAGTATGGTTCATAAAAGATGCGAACCTATAGCATGGCCCAATAATCACAACTCAAATATTGCATGACAGATCATTGTTATTGAACTCCAATTGTCCAGGGAAACTAGTATGGTTCATAAAAAATGAGAACTTATAGCATGGCCCAACAATTGCAACTCAAATATTGGTATATGATGTTGATATTTTATTATATACTTTTTAAACATGTTCAATAATTGAATAAGTTGGTTAAAGGGATTTAAAAATCTATAATCTATTGCATTACGACGAGTAAGTACTTTTTTATTCCAACTGAAAATTATTCATTATATTGATATATAAAAGTATTCTTGTCTGAAAATAAATATTTCGATTAGAGTAAATCTAGTTCAAAATAACAGCACAAAGACATAGAGGTACCATTGTTCAAAAAGTATCAGCAAGTCACAAACGAAGAAAACCAGTATGCAGGCTGTAGAATAAGATTTACCCCAAAAGAGAAAGTAAAAACTCATTTCCCCTCATCATCCACACTAATACCTCTAAACCGAATATCTACTTGCAAAACTAAAAAGAGTCATAAACTCTTGAGAAACTAAAAACCCCAAATCCATGAAATACTATGGTAAAGCTTTCAGACTGGTCTAAAATAGATTTAGATATAGTGTTGGACCCATAGATCCTTCAACCCACTTGTTATACGATATTTTTCCTTCTTGTTGTTGGAGAGCCATCTTAGATAGTAAATCAGCCTCACTATTTAATTCTCAGATTATATGCGTGAAACTGATTTCTTAAAAAAAAATTATGAGGTCTCTGATTCTTTCCTTCAAACAATCTAAAGCTATGACTTGCAAATTGCCTTTGTTATTTAAATAGTCTATAACAATTCTTCAATCTCCCAAGACCTTGATGTATGTAATATCCAACCGAGATGACAATGCCAAGGTTGCCCAGGCCCCCAAAAGTTCATCCCTAGTATTTGTGCCCTCTCCATAATTAAAGGTCCATTTATAGGAAATTTGTTTACAGTACCTAATCACCCCTCCTGCACCACTCAGTTGGCCATTCAATTGCGCTGCTCCATCAAACCATCCCACTGTAGCCCCAAGTTGTTGTTGAGGTATTGTTGACCAAATCAAGGACACCTTATGTATAACTGAAATTCTATTAATCACTCCAAGTGTCTTGAAAACTACAGAATTGATAGAGGGAAAACCATTCTAAAACATTACCTTGTTTCGTTCCAACCACACATTCCAGCTTATTAGGGCGGGCAAGGTAGTATGGTCAGGGTGCTCCTTTAACCACTTTGCATAACAACCGGTTATGATTTTTCCCTCCCAATCTTTCAATATATTTAGTCCACTTCGAATTCTAAACCAAACCTACTTTGTAAAAGTACAATTGATCAAAAGGTGATTTACCATCTCTAGGCCATTTTGGCAAAGTTGATAGATGCTAGGCCTTTCCCAGCCTTTTGCTTATAAATTGTCCCAAGTTAATATTTTTTTTTCTACTGCCAACCACATGAAGAGTTTTATTTTCAGTGATAAATTCCATTTCCAACAAGAAACCCTCCTCCCTCCAAATGAGTTTTGCCAAATTGTGGAAGCTAAAACATCATAGACATAGTTTACATAAAGAATGCCTGACTTATCTACCCCAATCCATTTTAATTCATCTGATCTATCCACTTATTCAGCAAGTCCCAAATCACCACTTTATTTCCACTCCATGGAGATAAAGCCTGGTCGATTTATTCCTTTGGCATGATAAAGAAGAGTTATGTTTTGTTGATGTAAGGATGATAGTAGATCTTGAGACAAAAATGAATAATTCCCCAAGCCCGTAATCTTATCTCTAAAACAGAATGCCCGGACCTTGAGATCCAACTCAACCAATGAGTGATGATATGCACAACTTTTAAAAGTTTTTTCCAAGTGTTCGAAGCAGAGATTGTACAAAAAGATGCAGATCTCAACCAAGTTGCTATTGAGCAAAACGAAAAATATTAATCTTTTATGACTCTATGCCAGATGCCCTCCTTCATTAATACATGCCATAAAGTAATTTCTGCCAGAGCTCTGTTGAAAATATGAATGTTCTGAAATCCCCACCCTCCATGATACTTTGGTTTAGTTAAAGTCTCCCATCTACAAAGGTGGAAATGGTGTTTTTCATTACAACCCTTCCAAAAGAAACTAAACATCATTTTTCTAATTTGGTTGAGGACCAAGACATGAATAACAACCAAATACATCCAGTAAATCGATTGACTTTCCAACACAAATTTTATTAGAATAAAACTGCCTCCAAGGGACAACCATCTGTTACACCAATGGCTAATTTTTTTTTTTCAATTTTTGCTAGTAACCATCTCCAATCTTTTGCCTTATGCATTCCTATCTTGAGATAAAAACCAAGATATCTAAAGCCTTCAGAAAGGTTTGCAAAATTATAAGGAAACACTTCTTTGAATTTTTATAACTCCTCCCCATGTATACCAACAAAATGAAAAGTGGACTTTGTTAAATTTACCTACAGACCCGATGCTCTACAAAAAATATTCAAGATTTTATCAATCTCCTACCACTCCTGTAAAGAATCCTTGGTCATAATTAATACATCATCCACAAATAGAAGGTGGATGATCCTAACAAGTATGGAGACTTTCACTCCCGTCAATTTTCCTTCACTCTAGCCTTTCTTTAGTAGCCGACTCAACCCCTCCATTACTAAAATAAAATGCAAAGGGGATAAGGGACACCCTTGTCTTAATCCTTGGGCACTCTAAAAAAAAGGGCCTGGTCTCCCCATTTAATAGAACTGTAAAAGATGAAGTACTAACACAACTCATTATCCAATTGGTGGTATGTAGACTAAAACCTGTTTTTAATAAGATCATTCTTAAAATATCCCAGTTTATACAATCATATGCCTTCTTTAGATCTAGTTTTAAAACTAAAGCCTTAATTTTTTTCATCTTTATGCTATGCAGGCATTCCTGGACATTTCCAATGGCATCATGTATATGTCTTCCTTTTAGAAACCTAGTTGCTCTTCCGACAGGGATCGAGAGAAAATGGGTTTTGTCCTATTATTAATAATATTTTCTATAAGTTTATAACACAAGTTGCATAATGATATCAGTCTAAAGATTTCAAAGGATGTAGGATTATTGACTTTCGGTATAAGCGCCAGAAAATTTGAATTTATGGCTCATACCACTTCCCCTCTAATCCTGGAATCCTCAACCACCTCCAACAAATCATCCCCTACCAAATCAAAGAAGTGTAAGAAGAACTCAACTATCCAACCATCCGGACCCAGACTTTTGTATTTTGTAAAGAGTTTGAGCACCTCCCATAATTCCTCCTTTGTATAGGGTCTTTCAAGATGCAAATTGTCCTCCTCATTGACCAATCATGGGAAAAGGATGGCTAAAAGAACCTAGTCATTTATATTTACTGGTCCCTTCTCCTCAATTTTTTTTTTTGAAAAATCTAGTCGCCTCTGTTTTAAGTGCCTCTTGTCCAAAATGGACCTTCCCTTATTCATCTCTAACTTCCCAAATATGTTTTCCATTCCTTCTAAAGTTATCAAATTGATGGAAGTATTTTGTGTTTTGATATCCACTTTTTAACCAAAGTGCTCTGCTCCGCTGCCTACATTGTTCCTCTTCTTCCACCAATATATTGTTCCTCTCTTCCTCTAATAGTTTAATATGTCTTTCCTCTGCCCAATTCTACCTACCTCCAGTAAAACCCTATAGTGAAGCTTCTATGTCTTCTTCTAGATTTTCTAAAATGGAAAACTTCCACATCTTTTGTTGCTTTGCCCATAATTTTACTTGGCATTTTAAGAATTTTAATTTCCCAACTAACCTTTTTTGAACCCCAGTCTCTTGAAGAAATCTCTGATCCCGCCAAAATTTATGAACAATTTGAGCAAAATCAACTTCTCTTAACCGCACCAAGTTTATTTTGAAAGGATGAGCTTTAAAATGAATAGTGTTTTCAAGCTATAAAATAACAGGTGCATGATTCGAAAGTAAAAGGTAAGCCACCCATGACCAGTAACTGCTTATACTGATTATGAGGTCTTTAGACATAAAAACCCGATCCAGTCTTTTAGAGATATAATCAACTCCCTTCCTTCCATTTCACCAAGTTGGGACAACTTTATCCGGCAAAATGTCTACTAGTCTGTTTTCTTGAAACAAATCTTTAAAAAAATCAGCCAAAGAATCTACATGAGCAGAGGCTCCCGAGATCTCTCCAGCATTTAACGTAAAGTTGAAATCACTTGCTAAAATCAGTCTTTTTTTTATAGCATGCCCCTTTCGGACACCTTAACCCAGAAGCCTCTTATGTCAAAACATGACTCATACACATTTATAAACGAAAGCTCCCTTTTACTTTCCAAACAATGTCCTGTCAAAAACTTCCCACCACAGCTTAAGTAGGGAACTAGATCGAATTTATTTAGATCCCAGGTTGCCAATAAACCCCTTTACTTTCCAACCGAGCTGACATCACTAGAATACCAAGCTGGTCGTAAAGCATTCATAAATGATCTAGCCTTCAATTCATCGACTAAAGTTTCTTGCAAAAAGAGACTACCTGGATTTTTCCTATCTAACAATCTATGCAAGGAAGTGGATTTAAGGGCCCCCCCAACCCCTTTGATATTTAAAGAGAGAAAAATCATTGTTTTTCCCTTGCAAGGACTTTCATGCCTCTAAGCACCCCAGTTTCTGAGAAGTTTGAAGTAATCAAATAAGTTGATGAGGAACTCTCTTCGACTTTTTTACATGCACTCCTAGTTTTAATAGGAAAGAAATCAATTCCCAGACCCCTGGATCAAGAAAATTTCTTCCTCGAGCCCTCTCCAATTTGATCGACATATCTAGTTAGGCCCCTATTCCCATCTTTTTCTACAACCGATCTCCCTTGATAAATAGGTAATGGAGAAGGAGACAAAGAATCTCTATAGTTTGGAACCAGCGTGTCCATGACATCTCTGAGAGAGATATCTCCTTCCTCTGGTTCCCCGTAACTTGGAAGGTTTTTAATATCCTCCACAGGTTTACCAGACATATGAAAATCCCCCCCACCCCAAAGCCTCACTCGACAATGGATCAAATCCTTCCTTAGATCCCCTGTTCCCTCCAAGCACTCCAATTAAACCTCTTTCTCTCCTAGAGACTATCGTCCCTAGAGTAGATGACTAAGAAACACCCCCCACCAACTGACTGTGTGGATGTTACTCCAATGGAAACAATTTCAAATCGAACTGGTAAGTTATCAATAGGGAATTCCTTTGTGATAGCCTTTTCCAGTACATAGGAGGCTTCCAAGGTATCTCTCTCCCACACCATTAATGAGTAAAATAAAGAAGGACAAAATGATTTTAACTTACCTGAAATAGAGTCCAATGGCTTCACCAACCTACCTTCCTCTTGTTCTATGTGTTGAGCACTAATCACTAAATAATTAACCTCTGGCAGTTCATTTCACATCGCTTTCCTGAGCAAGGAGTCTTCAAACTCCTCTTCCTCTGTTGTGCCTTTGCAATCCCTTCTTAGATGACCCATTCTACGAGAATAACTGCATCTCAATAGAATTCCAAGATAGTCAAGTCATTGGCTCATCGTTCTACCCCTCCAAACAATCTCTAAAGATTCTAACAAACCAGAATGTCTGTCGTCCACCACTAAAACTTTTGACATTTTTTTGTCCGGAGCCGATAATGACCGATCGTCAATTTTGATGCATTGTCCAAGCTCATTGAAAATGGATTCCAAAGCCTTTGTGTTCCAGAGTTGTAGTGGCATACCTGGGAGCAGAACCCAAATATGTCTGTATTGAAAATACTCTGTAGCCAGATCAAAGGAGACCCTCCATCGCTTTATCATCAAGTTGGTTCCATCTATAACCCAATACTTATCCAATACCAGTTGTGATTCTTCTGGTGTATTGAAACAAAACCTGTACCACCCCTTGTTATCACTAAAATATCATCTGCGACATCGCATGCAAATGGTTACAGAAACACAGCAATTCCAACAACAATTAGTTCACCTGCAGCACTAAAATACATTTCAAAAGGAAAAAAATATACAATTGGGAAAAAATTGGCATGCACAAAGTCACCAAAGGAAGCGCGCGCAGAGTGCATGGGCCAACAAAGCCCTTAGAGCGCACTATGCGCCAAATGCATGATTGTGTACGAAAAAAGCCATTCACTTCTGTGAATGACACATTTATGGTTCTTGTCGACCCCCCAACCACTTATGGACCAACTCCCAACCTGATTTGACCTCCATATATGAGTGAAATCCGAATGGGGGGCTAGTCAAGGACCAAAGGGTGCCCTAAAATTCCCCTTGTTCACACCAAGAACCAATTACATTTTTCCTTGAAGAAGTGCTATAAATAAGAACCATGGGTGCACTAAGAAACTAAGATCTTCATAGTATTATTATGTTGCCTCAATTCTCCCTTGAGAATTCTCTTTTGTCCTTGGAGTGTTCAAGCATCATTGCAATAGGACATTCCACTCACCTCTTGAGGGAATAGGCATTGATTGTCTTCACTATTTGCCATTTTTCTTCCATTGTAAGAAGAGCTCTTCATTAGGGAACTCAAGAGCCCTCCCAAGGAGGAAGAGGGGACTCGTAAGTCCTCAGTTTTCTCTACGGTGTTTTGCCTTATAATCTATTGATCCATTGGTAGCATTATCTTGGTCATTAGTTGATTGTTTATGGTTCTAAGTTTCCCATGCATTCTAACTTTTATTTCTTAGTTGTTTTAGATTGTTTCTTTGTTTATTACATATGTTTGGCTTGTTTAACCCACTCACAAACTTTTGTCTTGTCTAGAAGGACCAACTAGACATGCAAGTGTTGTTGTTTTTCTCACCCAAATGACAAAACCAACACTACACCCCTTTGGAAGAAAAAAGACCTCAGGTGTGTAGCCTAACAGAGGCATCCAAGTAGTCGCAACCCATTCTGGTATATCTTTCGTGCACATAGTTCGGTATGATAGTCTACCCACCAGTGCACACATGGAAAGACTGCATGTTTCCTCTAAGCCGATATCTGAACCCAAAACCATCCTTCTCTTGGTTTTGTTTGACTTCCACGAATTTATGTTTTCTCCTAAACCTCCCTTCGCCCTATACTCCTTTTTATCCATAGTCGCAAGACCTATAAACCTCCCTACACAACCTGCCCTTTCTCTGTTTGTGAAAAACCTACTCTCTTGTTTACGGCGGAATCACCAGGAGGATAAACGAAAGTGGAGGGAGATACTCCGTCAACCTTACCTATTACACCCGGTGAGATTTTTGTTAAATGTGCCACTTCTACCAGCTTTGTTTTAATAATACTTGTATCAGAACTGTACGCATTTACCGAGGCAAAAATCCTGACTTGACTCCAAAGTGCCTTGTCAGCTGCTTCCATTAAGTCACTTACCTCAGCTTCCCTAACCTAATATGACAAAGCCACCTGAAATCCACTTAAAAAGGCTCAAACCCCAAGCTTCTGACTCCAACTTCATGTTTAAAATAGATAATGATAATATTATTAATCACATCCCTCTAAAAGGCACCTGAAAGGACTTCACTACCACCAAAACCTTTAGACCTAAGAAACAATGGATACAAATGGCCTATAAGACACAACTCCCTCACTACTTGCTGGGCCCGGGACCCAGATTTATCTGACCCCCAACTGTAAACTAACCCTAAAAAGATAAAAGGCCACCACCTCTGCTAAAACAGTCACTAAAATCTAGACAAGTCCAATGAAAAAAAAGAACTACAGTCGACTAAAGACTCCAACTCAAGGTTCATAAGGTGTTAACCTATGCTCCTACCTATAGGAATAAAAGCCTCCATCAGAAATAGTTGGATACTTTATCCATTTCATCATTAAAGCACATGTAACCGGTATCGCCATTAAATTACTTGTAGCAGGTTCCTCGGCTCTAGTTCAAAACACTTTCTCTACCTATAATTACCTTTCACGTGTAGCCGATCGACAAGTGAGTACCTATGTTGAACATAGGTGATAAACTTTATGGAATAGTTTTAGTAAAAGGTTGAACCCCTTAAAATAGTAGAAATTGGAATCCTCCTAAGTCTCTAAGTTATGGATTACTTCTAAGTTATATATATATGATAACGTAGCTATCATCATTTAAATTAATTTTAAGTTATATTTTTTCTTAGATGGTTATTTAATAAATAGAAAACAAGTTATTTAGTTTTATTACCATCATTAATATACATTGTAACCATAGAAACTTTATATTTTTCTCTAAAATGTTTTAAGTTAATAACAACCAACAACCTTTATTGTTTATTAAATCAATGTATAAACAATTAATGGATTTGTTTTTTACTTTTATGTTTTTTATATTTGAAAATATCAGAGAGAATTTTCTCTAATTCTTTTTTGTTTTTTACAACTTAATAAATTATAAAAACAAAACAAAAGTATTCACTTATAAAAATGAAATTACTAAACATTATACATGTTCAACAACATCCCATGCTCTTTTGAGGATTTGAGTCACCTTGCACCACACAAGCCTTTGTGTTATTTGTGACCAACCACGAACTTGCTTTGAAAATATTGGGAAAACCATGTATCTTATTAGTGCAAAAAAAATATTCAATTTTTGTCGATTAGGCCACCACAAGTCTCTCGAGAATTTGACTTGCTATACACTTTTTAACCAACCCGTCGCACCAAACACTTGTCAACTTTCTAATAACATATATACAACCTTGCGAATAAATAAACCTTACCCTCATCCAAGCCTACATTAATTTCTTTATGAGGCTATGGAAGATATATAACCATGAGAGCCATACATCCCATATCGAGGATAGTAGCTTTAGAGAAATTATTGGCATCTATATATATTACGTTTTACACCAATACCATTTTTCCTTTTAATTTGATTCATCCAATGTGTTTATCTCTGAAATTTAAATTCGATATTTTTAATTTCTTTGTGTTTTATGTTATCTCTTATGTTATCTCTTGGTTGTATTGGCATTTATATATATTACGTTTTACACCAATACAATTTTTCCTTTTAATTTGATTCATCCAATTTGTTTATCTATGAAATTTAAATTCGATATTTTTAATTTCTTTGTGTTTTATGTTAAGTGATAGAATTAGGTTATAATTAGTATAACTCAATTTTAACTTCAGATCTATCATATATAGATAGGGATTTTGTTTTGTAAGCTAGTGTAGCATGTTACCTTCTATTGCCAAAAATTAGAGTACATTCTTGAGATCCTATTGCTTGGGATGCCAACAAAGGAAACCATCCCAAGTTCCAAGATTTTATTGTCTGAAGAAACATGCCCAGGGGGCAAAAAATTGAACTCATTATACAATATGTCTTTAGATAGACAAAACTTAGAACCAGAGACCACCATAACAAGTAAACAACTATACCTAGAGAGAACATGCATATAGACATAGAAAATAAATTGGCTAGGAAGGAGATTCAATCGACAAATTAGTTTCCCTCACAATTGCTTTTGGATGTACTTGGCCAGTCAGGGGTAATGATTCCATGGTGGACCCACTCCTGATTATGTCAGTGCTTCGGGCGATTTGAGCAGATTTCAAACAACAGATCAATTTTCCTCTCCATGGTTTCTTGGAAAAGCTTCTAGTTTGCCATTTCACTTCGTAGCTCAAAGATGCGTTGTAAGTGATCTTTAGAAAACCGAGCGGTACTATCTTCGTCATCTTGCATATTGGATCCTTCAGCTTCCTCCTGGAATTGGGTACATGCACCTTCGCCCAACATAGATGATTTTAGGGATAAATTTCGCAAATGGGCTAATTTTCCATGGTTTTTCCCCAAAAATGATTCGCTAATTTCCATTTTTTCTAAAAATTATTCGCCCAAATTCTATAAAATAAAATTATTTTACCTTTAAAATCGCCAAACATTTGTATAAACTATACAAAATCCTTATAAATTTGAATATTTTTACAAAAATATCTCCAAACATTTTATATTTTGGATATTAAGGATAAGTAATATTAGCCCATGTTTCTACATTTTAATATAAATTTCCATGCTTAAAATAATCCATGTCGCCCAGGAGTAGAGTTGTAGTCACCTGGTCCTCAACTGCTTTCACATCAATTTCTTGAAGCGCATTAACCTTATCAATGACTGTCTCTGGTGGCTATTCTTCCCATTCCACTATGCAACCCCAAGACTCAACATCATTCTGGATGTTTGTCTGCACTTGCCTCATTGCATTCAGATCTAATTGTTGGTGTTCACTTTCAACATCATTGTCCATTGGGGAAGAGATTCTCCGTCTTATGCCAAAACTGTGAAAATCCCCACTTCCTCTATGCATCTTGCCCCTTTCACGAGGCATGTTAACAAGGAGAAGAAACCTGAGTAAGTAGGAAAAACTAATCTGTACTGATTTTAACTAGAGGAGCTTCACAATGGAGACAACAATGGATCCCCTACCGTCTCTGATTTTTATTTTCTCCATCCACCATGAGGGCTTGTGAACTTCGAGGGTGTACTTAGAGTTGTCCCTCATATTAACTGCAACCTTCAACTAACTGCAACCACCATTCATGACTCTTGTACCAAACCTCCAAAATGTATCCTCCATTGTACGATGTAGAATGAATTGCTGGTAAATACACCCTTCTTGGAGAATATAGCCCATGCCATCCATCAACCTCGAGAAGAGTGAGGAGCACCAAGTGTCGAAACTCATGGCTAACTATCATATCGACATTAATGGCATAATAACACCCCATCCAAGGAATGCATAGATAGGGATTAAATTCACTAAGGTGAAACCATTTTTTAGATGGAGAAAAATTGAGAAAAGTTTTTCATCTCAAGGGTCAAGACTTAAGATAGAGTTATGTTGGTTATACTCACATGCAATTGCTTTGAAAATTAGAACTGGGTTTGGTAATATTTTTCATTATCTAATTTCCATTAGTAATATGTCTTCATCATATATTTGCCTTTAACAATATATGTTTATTAAGCCCCACATAGTAGGAGAGTTGACCAATGTGGAGTTTGGTCCCCATCTAGTCATTGGTTCAAATCTTGTGGAATTACACATTTCCCAACACCTCTAGATGCAATAATAATAATGAGGGTAATAATTGGATGAGAGTAATTTTTTTATTTAAAATTTTATAGTTGTATTCAGGCCTGGAATTTGACGGGCTACAACCCGTATTTTGTCTCGCAACTCGTATTTCACACGTTCCTATATAAACCACACTTCATTGCTAACTTGCATCAAAATTATCCACCTATCAAATTGACGTGCAACCACGTTGATTACCCATCAAAAAATCTAGTGGGTATGTGCATTATAGGGTTACCTCCATATAATGTAGGGCTAGGGCCTAGGTTATAGACAAATTATAGGGAGGTAGTTGTATAAAAGTAAATACCAATAAATGAGTCCCTGCTGCCGCAATTCCGCGTCACCAAAAGTTAGATAAACAAATAAATGTCAGATCGTGACAAATCCCGATGAGCCATAATTGTGTTATCTACTGCTTGGATCTGGCAGTGGCTGAGGCTCGAGGGAGATATCGGTGCTTGCTCTATGCTACCGGGGGAGATATTGGTGATTTCTCTCTTCTGCTCGTATCCAGTGGAGGTCGCTGAGTGACATATCGGTGCGAGGAGGTGGCGTGAGGTTTATGTGGATTTGAGGGGAGTTGAGATAAACATTTTTGGGTGCAACATATCTCATGGTAAATCGCTAGAGACTGTGGTTGGCTCCATCATTTTTGAAATAGATCAGGTTTGTTGTCATGGGCAAATCTCTAAAATGGCCATTGATTTTCCTATTTTATGAGTTATCGATTTGCTTGTTTTGTGGATTGTGGGTTATTTTAGGCTTTAGATTGTATCCATCAACATTTGAAATCTTGTAATCAATTGTAATCTTGCTCTACTCTTTTAGACAGTGAGCTCAGGTTAGGGTTTTTAGTTAGTTGCAACATGTGAGACATACTCATAATAATAGTCCATGTGATCGATATTTATAATTTCCAAAACAAATACAATCCCTAAAATTATATTTGAGGGAGAAATTGCATTTGTCATGCTCATGGTCACGAGATCAAATCGTAGTGGAGAAAAGAAGACATAGAGCAGGGCTTATCATACAAAATTATATTATATTGTTATTTTGTTTCCATTTCCATTTATTATATTGTTCAAATAATAATTTAAATGGAGAGACTTTCATGTGTAATCTATGAGGAAATTAACAAAATGATATTTATTCTCGACAATGAATAAATTATAAAATCATTCTTTGATCTAATTTTAGAGAGGAAGATAAGTAAATGGGCAAAATAAATAGTCAAGCTCTTTGTCAAAATGGTTTTTACCTAATGGTAATGGTATTCATCAAAGTAATAGTATTGTTTTGAATAAAACTTTGGGAAGTAATGGAGAAACGAAAACTTTATTAAATAGAGAAGCTACTATTAAGCTATATAAGGATATAAATAAATGAAAATACTAGAAGAAAGAAAGTTAAAATTAATAGCAAAGGAATATCCACTCTCTTCCTATATATACACAACCATATATCTTATGACTACATAGAGAATCACACATTGCCCATATCTGTGTGAAATTATTAAAAATGAGAAAAAAAATTAACCACAACACGCAAAGACAGAACAAAAATACAAAAAAAAAACAAAAAAAACTTGCATTTCACTATTTTATTATTCACCATAAACATGTGTATATAAAATGGGATAGCTGAAATGGTGAAGTATCGATATTCACAAGTTCTATTTGATTTCTATCTTCAAAAGCACAAATCTCATTGCTTTTTCTATTGATCGATACATGACACTGTACAATGTGTTGTCCATGTCAAATGACAACACATTTTATAATAGAAAATTGTATAGTCAAAATATAGTGAGCATGAAAATTTATGATGATGAAATTAACATAAAAATCGACACTTATAAATCTACATAAAACTTAAAATAACATGCATGAAAAACAAACACCTTTCCTCAAATTTGCAATTGACATACAAGGTAAATTTGAAATTTTGAACTAGCTAACCCATCAAAATCATTGATAGCTGTATTTTGTACTATTATTTTGGACCTTTTGATAATTGTATTTTGATAATTAGACCTTTTGATAATTATATTTTGATAATTATATTTTGTGCTATGTTTTGGACCCAATTTCATTAATAAAGTTAGGTAACAATTATATTAATACCTATACTTTTCCCGAAGAAAAGTATCTCAAAATTATATAATGGTATAATTTTTTTTACAGACACCGTATCGATTATGTCCGATACTGCGAGAGTGCAATCAAACTATATTTTTCTATACTGAATAAAATAAAAGACTCCATGCTGATTACACAAAACAACATACCAACATCAACTAAAGTAAAGGCTGGATAGACACAGATTGATAAATAAAAATGACCACAAAACCACCGAACGACACCCCGAATACTCAAAACTGCTCATTTTTCGAAGATGTTTAGATGGGTAGGTGGGATTTCTTCTCTATTATGCAAATGATAGACAGTCATTCTACCTTTGGGCTCCTTTAGCACCCGCTTTGACAATAAGTCTGCTTCTTTATTATGCTCCTGATATATGTGCTAAAAACTAATTTCTTTAAATAATTTTTTTAGTTCCAATGTTTTTAATTTCGAGCCATCTAAATTCACTGATTGAAGTTGACCCTTATGATTCATCCAATCAATAATGACTTTTGAATCCCCCAAAATTTGAATTTCATCAATTTCCCAAAGCGAAGCCAATGTGAGAGTCGCCCACAAACCCATTAGCTCTGCCTTTGTGTTTGTGCCCGCCCCGTAGTTGATGTACCATTTGGTGACCCTCGAAGCATGAATTTTAAATAAACTACCCGCTGAACAGCAACCCCCATGTAATTGTGCCTCTCCATCAAAGCATGCCAACGTGAAGCCCTCAATGTGAATAAAGTCACACACTCTATTTGAAATGGGATTTATAGTAGTGGGCTACCAAGAAAAAGTAACTGCAATCCTGTGCACCTCCGCAATATAAGAGGGTGTGTGATCCTCAAATAATACCTTATTCCTCTCAATCCAAATTTTCCAGCAAGCGATGGCTGCCAGACTAACCGGCACAAATTTTTCTAAATTTTATACATTTAAACAATCTGAGATCGATGATCCAACCCAAAGAATTTTTAAATTGTAGACTTTAGTCAAACGACTCCAATCTGCCTTAGTGAAGGGGCAATGTATAAAAAGATGATTTGCATTTTCCGCATTTTTGTTGCAGAGCTTGCATACCCTAGGGCCAACCCAGCCTTTAATTTGAAGCACATCCCAGGTAAGTAACTTATTGAAGGCCGTCGACCACAGAAACAATTTTATTTTTAGCTAGACTGGCCACTTCCACAGATTGATAATCCATGCTTTTTCACAATTGAAGTTCAGAGGTTTTATTAGAGCCCGATAGAGATTTTTGACTGTTATTACGCCTGAAGCGTCCCCCCCAACCCACACTAGACCATCGACACCGTGCGACAGAGATATACCTGCGTCCTTTAATGCACAAGTGAATTTGTCCCATTTTGAAGCACTCTGTCCTAGAAGGCCCAATGAATCGCTCCTGCGCCAACGATTTGGGAATGGAGATGCGTCCACCGTATCTCTTGCCTGCGCTAAGACCAAGATTTGTTTAATTGACAGTTGCGATCGAAGTGTGTCTGAGAGGATACAGGTCTCCTCTAGACCGACAATTTTATCCGCTCCAATCAATATTGAATTCCCAGACACGAGCTTCCACCGAATCTAATGCAATAAAACCATAATGTTCCTTGTCAAGCCGCTTCATATGCTAGACGACTTTGGCTACTGGTGGTTTGATTTTCGGAGCCAGTCGACTACAGAAGAACCCCCACAATATTTATCCTTAAGAATCCTATGCCAAATGATGTCAACAGTCAACGCCCTCCACAATGTACTTGCCAATAACACTGAATTGAAAGTAATTAAATTTCTGAGCCCCCAGCCACCACAATGCTTTGGTCTTGCGATGATATCCCATCTATAGAGATGGTAGTGGTGCGTTGCCTTCTGGCCACTCCACAGGAAAGAAAATACAAGTTGTCGAATGCAGTTTAAAACAGACTTTGGGATCATCTTCATAGACATCCAAAAGACTGATTGACTTTCCAATACCGATTTAACCATAATTAATTTGCCTCCCATTGATAGCAATAGATTACACCATAGCCTATTTTTTTTTTCAATTTTTGCCACCAACCAGCCCCAATCATCAGCTTTGACTACTCCCGGTTTTAAAATATAGCCTAAGTACTTGAAACCCAAGTGTATTATTATTTTAGACCTTTTAATAATTGTATTTTGTGCTATGTTTTTTAACCCAATTTCATTAATATAGTTAGGTAACAATTATGTTCACAGTTGTAATTTTTGGTTTTGGACCCAATCTAGAATTTTTTTTTGGTTTTGAACCCAATCTAGAATTTTGTACCAGTGCATTTTTTGTTTTGTTTTGTACCCAATCTCATTAATAGAGTAAGGTAACAATGATGTTGACATTTAAAAGGAAATGACTACCATTTAAAATTATAGTGTAAATTGAACGGGGACCACGGGTAAGGGCAGGATTTGAAGTTTCATAGCCAGAGTTAGGTAACAATTATGTTGACATTTAAAAGGAAGTTTCCGAATCGTTGTGGCCCCAACAATAAAGTAAATGTTAAAAGTTTAATGAAATCAATAATCCGCTATGTAAGTTATGGGTGTCCACCGGTGTTCGAACTCAAGTTGGAGGATGGACAATAAAGTTGGAGGATGTCGTTGTCCAGTAAGATTTATGATTAATTAAGATTTATGGCATGTGTTTTCTTAAGTGCTTTGCAAAGTATGAGTAGTAAATTATGGGAAATAGTAAATGGAAGATTTATGTATCATTTACACAGTTATGACTGAACTGAAAAGGAAAAGAATGGTTGTATTTTTTAAATTAAAAATTTAAAGTAATTATATTAAAAAATATTTTATTTTAAAGATAGAAAAGTAATCATGTTTTGTTAACTATATAGTGATGATATTATTAAATTATTTCAATTAATTTTTATTTATTATGAAAGTATGTTTTATGCATTTACCAATTTAAAATAAAAAGTTAGTTTATGAGAGGATAGTCATTCTCATGAATAATGAATTATTTATTTAAATATTTTTAAATATTATATTATGTTTATCATTTTTTTATTTTTATAATTAAATAAAAAATTTCATTTTCATTTAAAATATATATATTTAATTTGTTATTAAGTTTTAATAAAAATAGGAGCTTTCAATTAAATGTAATTACGAGAAAGATTAGAAAAACAAACATACTTATCTTATAATAATGTGTTATTTTATTATTAAAATGGTCATTATCTTATATCAAACTTAGTATAATGAAACTTATATATGATATATCATTTCAAAACATTATCCATCTGTCATATTCAACTTTTTTTTAATGAATATGTGGAAATAGTTGTTATAGAATATTATATGTAAATGTAGTTTTATAGAACCCTTTGTGTTTTATGTACCATGATGTACAAGATTGAGATCCTTTTCTAAATTTGCTATATGCTTAATCTCTCAATATCCATTTTGTTTTCTTTGGATAAATAAATACATAAAATCATAATTTTATTATAAATAACAAAATTACATTATTTTTACATGTGTTAATTATATTTTCCCATGGGTCATTCATCACTAGTCATTTCTTGCTATTTCAAGTTATGCTAAATGTTTTAAAATATTAAATCTAAACCCTAAAAGAGCCATTACATTCATTAAAGTCTAGACAAATATCTAGTTAAAAACTAAAAACATGTATCATAAGAAATTAGAATCCAATGGTATTGAGCTAAAAGAAAGGGGCGTGATGATATTCTCAAGAAACACCAACTCTATATGATAGGGACCTAACCTCTCTTAGGTAGAATAATATATTTCCATGTAATAAAGGTCAATATTAACAAGTGTTGCATGGCAGCGTAGTCCCTGCCGGGTTGAATTGGGAATAAATGCACAGGGATGGGGAAAAAGTAGTGAAGGCAGATGGAAACTGCAGCAGAGATGTGGAAAGCAGCATGAAGCACAAGTGGTATCCATGCAGTAAATGACATGTGGTCTCTAGAGTCCCATTTATTTTTTGAAACTATATAATCCATCTTGCTATGTTTGAAATTTCTGTTCTTTCTAGTAGTGTGACTTGCTATGTTCAAAATTTCCATTCCTACCTTGCATGTTTTATCTCTTCAATATATACTTTCAACTGGATAGAGTTAAGTACAATTTCCATAGACCATCTGGCTTGTATGTCTCTATATGTGCGAGGACAAGAAAAGTTATATGCATAGCAGTAGAAAAATATATGCATGAGAAAAATATGAAACACAGAAGACACATATAAAGTTACATTCAAATTAAATAAACACAATTTCTTGACATTCAACATAGTTGAAGATAAAAAATTATGAGCACATAAATATAAAAGGAGATACAAAATAGCTTTATTTGAAATATATCAAAAAATAATATTGTCTGTTACATATTCCTCGAAATTTAAATGTGTTTGTCATACAGACTGGGATTGGGGCTCCTGTGGACCATAAGAGAAATATGTACAAGAAATAGGATTGTGGAAAGAAGAAGTGGGCAATGGTAGAGAGTAATACCTAAAAAGAAGAAATTTGAAGGGATCAGTCTTTGGCTAGACATTTCTATTTAAAAAGGTGGAATAAATGGATTGATAAACAAAGAAAGATGTGATTAGTATAGACTTACAGTGATGGTACATATCACCCCTTTTACTATTTTCTTGTTGATTCCTTTTTATTGTTGTTGTCAATGACTACTGGAATCATGCCAACTGCCTGTTGCCTTTCGTTAGCGACCTGCTTCATTGCCCTTTCAACCCATTCTTCAATGTAGCTTCTCAAGGGGGTGACATTGATCTCATTTCGTATTTTTATGTTGAAAAGTTTGTTTTCTAATTCCCTTAGATCGATAGAAAGATTACGTAGAGCCTGATCAATTTCTTCATTCTGTACCGAATAGTTGACTAGCCAGTTGTCCACGTCATCTTCACCATATTCAAGGATGTTGTAAAATTTTTCTAAAGACAACACCTTAAAAATACCAACTTGTTTATCGAAGGCTTGCTTAGTTAAGGGCAAGGAGTTGACGATTAACTTGGGGTCTTGGACTTCGTTGGTTCTTCCGGCTAAGTCTATTCTGGTCAACTTTGTGAATAATTTTTCTTTATTTGATATGGTTTATTCACATGATTGGACAAAGAGATGCAGGTTCTTCACTTTCTCTTTCCAACATGCATTTAATTGAGTGATCTGGTTTTTGAAGGGGAGATCTTCTTGTCTTCTTCTCGTTTCTGTCATGTTGTTGACATGGGTGCCAAAAGGGAGGACCGTGTCTAAATATAAACATTCTTCATTTTTAAAATCTTCCTGCAAATGTTCGAGCAAAGTATGTGCCCTCGTTCCAAGGGAAGCCATACTTTGTGATGTTTCCCAGGCCTCAGTAATCAGTTCCATTCTTTTCTTGATATTATTCTCCACATATCCTCTACATGATGTGAGAAGGCTAGAGGATCCTTTTAACTTGGCTGCAGGAGTGGCAAGCATGGCTATTTCTAAAGGACTGGCAAGCAATGGCATAGGAATCAAAGCTTCCTCCAATTCCTTGACTCGGTCCTTCAGTCTGGCATTCTTGGCCTCAATGCCTCCAGTGGAATCATCAAGAGCATCTCCGGTTTCTCTGTGAAGTCAAGAGATTTGGGACGGATGCATGTTCGAAAGGTTAACCTCTGAACGAGATTTCCATTTCTTATTTTTTACATCTCTCTTTTCAATAATTAATCTTTTAGACTTGCTGTAAAAAACAACGCTCTGGAATACGAAGGATTCATCTTTGTAAAAAATTTTGGTATCAGCTATGTCCATTGGGCGACTATGTTGGATCGTGTCTTTGGGCTGATCAAGGTTGTAGAATACGCTATCCAGATCAATCTCAAGTTCCATGTTCTCACTTTCAATTTTGGGCTCTTCCGCTTGCCCTACATTTTTTTTTCTCTTCTTATCCACGGGAAGCTTGTGAGAACTATAAATTTTAGGGTGAGGATGGTTGTTATCTCCTCCTCCGTTTGAAGAATTCTGGGTTTCTTTCTTACTGTGGTGGGCCGTTGGAGCGATGCTCCAGGATGTCGTACTTTTGGGAGTGTTATCCGGCGATTGAACACTCTTCTCACTAGAGATTTTTCCTGTTGCTTGTACAATTCAGTGGTGATTTGCAATGTGTCTAGGTCACCGACATCAGAAGAAGGAGTGTTGTCATCAGTGTCTCTGTTTTTGCTAAGGTGTCTCTAGAAAAAATAATTGTCGAGGCCAACTACAAGTAAATGTTCTAAAAAAATTCGATTAGGGTCGAACCCTCTTAGCCTTTCAGCATATCTTAGGTTGAAGTTGTTGAAATGGGCTGCAAATTCATCAATTTTGTTGACGTTCCTCAACACGAAGTCCCGACTTTCCAAGGCAGAGGAATAAACTGTTTTTTTCTCTTCTCATGGAATAAATGCAACCAGTAGTTGTATTGCCCTGCTATTTCTGTAACAAACATTCTGTCCATAATGTGACAAGGAAGGAGAGAAAGTTTTTCCTTGAAGCCAAAAATCCTTATCACACTTTAATTGTCCATTTGTTCAAGTGCCCCCTTCCTATCCAAAAACTTGGTTTCCTGGTCGGATATGCGGGGAACATCTTCTCCTAATAATAAAACTTTGAAAACAGAGACAAAGTCATTAAAAACCTCATAAAAATAGTGGGAGGCCTTGTGGTTCCACAAGGCCTAGTACCAAAAGGTTACTGGGTCGAATTCTCAGCTTACCTTCTTGGACAGAGACAGTTTTGGAAACTGACAACAATGCGCTATCGCGAAAACCAAGTAGGATGACATATAAAATTTATTCTCCTTTTTGAAGCTTGACAATTGGGAATAGATTTCATGGGAAATTAGTTTCCCCCAATAAAAAATGGCTTGTTCCTTGATTGTGAAATACAAAATATAAAGAACCATGTAGGAAATAGTTGTTGTGGATTCTTGTCCCGTTATTCTTGTAAACAACCAGGAAATTTCCCGGATTGGATTTCTAAATGAACTAACTTGCAAGTTTGTGATATCTTCAGGAATTTCCATTGGGTCTTCCAGGAACTCGGGCAAGAGGTCCAACCCGTTATTATGATTTCTTAAGCACTTCTTGGAGTATTCTCCTCTGAACGTCAATGTTGGCTCCTACAATCTTAATATCCGGCAGAAGACCTGAGGTGACAAAGAAACAAAAGAGTGGTCCTGCAATGGAATAATTCTTTGGCATGAAATATATTTATTGGCGCACCAAGAGACCATCTCCTTACAGTCAAAAACTTCAGGGACACAGCCTGCACGAGCAATCCCAGAGGTACAAATTATTTCGTTCTGGGAGGAAGGGGATGAGTAGTAAGAATATGCCCTGGACCACTGGAAGTTATGGTCCGAAGATGTTCACTATATATCCATAGAACTGCTTTCGAGCTGGTGCCATAATCTTATGAGAACGTCTGTTTGCTCCAGATGATGCTTGAAATGAACAGTTGGAGGGTATAATATAACCCTCTGCAAATGTTGGTTCAATGCGCGTGAATGGGAAATCTCCTCGAGCCTTTCGCTCATTAATGACAATCTCTATAGGTGCTGCATGATGCGCTGTTTGCAGTAAAGCTTACTTATTGCATACTTAGAAGTGCGAAGGTGGTAGGTACGATGAAGAGCAATTAAGGATTGGAGGTTTTGTGAATGCACCAACCCAACGACGTGCAAACAACATTCCAAGATGTCTGAAATTAACACTCGGAAGGGATAATATAACCCTCTGCAAATCTTGGTTTAATGTGTATTAATGGGAGATCTTCTCGAGCCTTTCACTCATCAATGGAAATCTATACGGTCCCTGCATGATGAAATGTTAGCATTAAATATTACTAATTGCATATTTAAAAATAAGACTATATATATATATATATATATATATATATATATATATATATATATATATATATATATATATATATATATATATGTTTTTATAAACAATTTTTTTATTATAAACAAGTGCGAACGTGACAGAGACGGGGAAGAGCAAGTAAGGAATGGCCAAGTATGAAAAGCAGTCAAACGAGCTTCAAAATAGGGTTATAGGGGATACTCAGGAGAGGTGAGTGTCCGACGGTCAAATTTTATGTCTCAAAATTTTTGACTGCAAAACACATAAAACGGAAGAAGGCATGATGGGGCAGTTTAGCGATCGGTTTGTATATTTGAGGAATTCCAAGAAAGTGGTGTTGACGGGCAAATTTGACATACTGTCAACTGGAAGAATAGATCCGGTCCGGGGTTGTCTAAATAACCCAAGCCATTTGGTGTAACCTATTCTGACGGGTTTAATGGCTCTGTTAGCCAACTAGGGTCCTAAAGATAGAAAAATRAAATAAACTAACTAAAGAAAAGATTCTAACAATCGACACAATAATTACAAATATTTATCTAAGAATGTGAATATACAAATGATTATGAACAATTTATATATAGTTTACAAGGTTTGCATGAAATCTTGCGAAAATGATTGTTTGATAAAGTTTATGAATCAAATCTGAACAACACTTCTTTTTGGATTTTTTTTTTGTAAGATATTAAAGGAATAAATACTAAATGGATACAATTGAAACAGTGACAAAAAAACAGTCAAAGCTAATTCATGTAATCATTGTTTCATTCATAAACAACTTAACTAAATAATACATAGAATAATCTGTCGCTGATCAACGAAACTGGTATTATCTTTCTGTGTTGTATGAGCTCCTACCTATACTTTTGTTAAGGGAAACCTATAACAGAACAATACTTACAATTCTAGAATATATTCAAAGAAATATTTGATATTGGAGTAAATTAATAGCAACAGGAAGACAACTAATTAAAAATCGTGTGATCTTAAGATAATCAATATTTAATAACGAAAGAAAACTCAATTCTGGGTATTGATACTATCCATCATTTAACATTAGAAATAAATTCCACAATAATCAAATGACCGATTGATCACACATAAAAAAATGGAATAAGAAATTATGGACAACATATAACATTTAACAGTATGAAAACACCATATAATGACAAGCTAAAGCTAAAATCAACCATAATAACATTTTTATAATACAAAAATAATGAAAGAATGAAATGGAATAAGTATCACACAGGTCTAAAGCCAAAGATGAATTACTTTCCCATATTCTTTCTCAAAATCACATGCCCCTATTGTAGTCCTGGAAGAATTTTTAAGATAATAAACTCTTAAAGATTGATAAAAATGAATACATAAATGATAATAATTAACCATGTATTGATAAAAAAAACTAAAGCTATTTAAATCAATGCATAATCAATTATTCAAAGAATATGAAGATATTATATGAAAATAAAACCATTTTACTCACAGGACAAAAACCATTAAGCAACTTGGAATTCCATACTCTTCTTTAAAAATACTTGTCCATTCTCCCAAAGATTCCAGCCATCCATTACTCCATTTGAAAAGAAATAAAAAATTTACAAAAGAAATAATATACAAAAGAGAAAGGATTAAAATCCTCCTCTCCAATTTTTGGATCCCCGCACTTTGATCTTTCTCATATATTTATAAAATGAATGAATAGTGTGGGCGTCACTAATAATTTCCGCCACCTGAAATTTTCCTCGTAAAGAGACCCAAATATCTCTCAAATCGTGCATTTTTTTGGGAAAATATCTAGGCGGTAGGTAAATGGGTCCATTTGGGTTCTGGGTTTTCAACCATTTCTTCAAATTCATCATGGTTTGTCTGCAATGAGTCCTGCAAAATCGTCTGTATGATCTTGATGCCTTTCCAAATTTTATCTGTTGTTGCTCATAAAATTATTTGTAGCAATCCAATATTATTTTTGGATCAATCATCTTGAATGTATTTGGATAATAAAATCAAGCCATAATCAGATCCGTATCAAATATTTGATAATAGAAACCTGTGAAACAAAAAGAAACCTAAATTAATAACCTAAAAATTGAAAATAAAACAAAATCTAGAACAATAAAATAAAAAATGAATTTAAACTAACTATAAGTTCTAAACAAACATTGTTTATAATGAT
>JZKD02S0676468.1:896571-909251 GCA_000966675.3 Picea glauca
AGGAAGATCCTTCTAGAAGCGGAAGCTTCTATTAGGTCTTCTTACATCCGCCTTATTCTATTTTATTGAAAGGTCTTATTAATATTGACCTTGAATACATTAATCTACCTATGTGCGGGTTAGGACCTTAACACATACCATCCCCCAAAAAAGAACGTTTGACCCTGTCATAGGTTTTGGTGAACCCGGAGTGCCCCGCTATGGGTGTAGCATGAAGCTTAGAAAGTACCGTGGATTTAAGCTTTGATTGTTTTCTTAAATACAACTGGCCTTTGTATCGAAGCTCATCCTAGAGCCAAGAGTACCCTGGGGGAGCTAGAGCATTGGCCTGCAATTGCTGGATTAGATGCAAACTTTTGGGATCTTGTAACCATTCCTGGCGCACAGATTGGAGCCAATCTGGTACAATGAAGGAAATAGAAAAAAGGGATCCTTCTTCTTCATATTTTCGGGATAGTGCATCTGCCACCACATTGTCTTTTCCCTTCTTGTAAATGATCTCATAATCATATCCAAAGATCTTAGTCACCCATTTTTGTTGCTCTGGGGAGGAAATGCATCGTTCCAGAAAGTACTTGAGGCTTTGATGGTCTATCTTAATTTGTAAATGTTACCCCAAGAGATAAGGATGCCACAGATTAAAAGCATGCATAATAGCCAACATTTCCTTTTCATAAATGGGTTTCCCCAGATTCCTTTCAGATAGTTTCTTTCTGGTGAAGGCCAAGGGTCGACCCTCTTGCATAAGGACAACATCGATTCCTTTCCCTGAGGCATCACATTCCAACACAAAGGTATTTTTGAAATCAGGAAGGGCCAGAACCGGAGTGGTGCACATGGCCATCTTCAAGGTTTGAAAATCTTGAGAAGCGGCTGGAGTCCAAGTGAAAGAGTTCTTTTTGAGGAGAGCAGTGAGAGGTGTTGCAATCTTGCCATAATTCTTAACAAACTTGTGATAATACCCTATTAAGCCCAGAAATCCACACAATCTTTTAAGAGTCTTTGGGTGCGGCCAGTCTTTCATAGCTTCAATCTTTTTTGGATCCACGCTGACGCCATCCTTGCCAACCAGATGACCCAAGTATTCTACTTCTGAGGCACCAAAAGCACATTTACATTGTTTCAGGAAAATTTGGTGCTGAGAGAGTAGATGGAGAACTCGATCGACATGAGTAAGATGGTTTGTCTAGGTTTTTCTATAGATGAGGATATCATCAAAGAAAACTAAGACATAATGATGGAGAAAGGGATGGAAGACATGATTCATGAGGATTTGGAAGGTGGAGGGGGCATTACACAAACCAAAGGGCATGACCAAAAACTCATAGTGGCCCTCATGAGTTTGAAAGGCCATCTTGGGAATGTGTTCCTCTTTCATATGTATTTGGTGATAGCCTGAGCAAAGATCAAGTTTAGTAAAGAATTGGGCGTCACTCAATTCATCCAGGAGGTAATCAATGACAAGAATGAGAAATTTGTCTTTAATGGTCAATTTGTTGAGGGCACGAAAGTCAGGACACATTCTCCAAGAACCTTCTTTCTTCAGGACCATGACTACAGGAGAAGAGTAAGGGCTCATACTAGGGTGGATAACGCCTACATTAAGAAGTTCCTGGACCATTTTCTCAATTTCATTTTTTTGTGAAAAGGTGTGGCGATACAGACGGATATTGGGAGGAAGGCTTCCGGGTACAAGGGGAATGGAATGAGCATGAACATCGCGGGAAGGAGGGAGTCCTTGGGGAGTGGAAAATACCATTTGATGTTTATAAAGGAGGGCTTGGAGGTCTTGCGGCACTGGGGGTGTCTCTATTGCTTGTATGGCATGGAGTTGGGAAATGACACTAGAATGACCTTTTTTGAGCAGCTTTTCCATGCGATGGGAACTAATGACCTCAGTTGAACCAACAATGATGCCTTGGAATTTATATTGGTGGCCTTCCTGGTTGAATTGAATGGTTAATGCCTTAAAATCCATGATAATGGGACCTAGAGTTATTAGCCAGTTTGCACCGAACACAATGTCACAACCACCCATGTCGATAGCAAACATATGGAATTTTAGGTGGTAGTCACCGATTTTGAGACACACATTTTCATAGTGCCCTCCACATTTCATGGAACCACCATTGGCAATCATGATTTGGAAATTGTTGATGGCATGGATGTAGCAATGAGTTTCTTGGACAATGCAGCGATGAATAAAATTATGGGTGCTTCCACTATCAACTAGAATGATGACCTTCCGATGCTTGATGTAACCGATTAACTTGAGGGTTTGGGGAGCAGAGAAGCCAGTGAGAGCATTGAGGGGAATGACTGGTTCCACTTCGGGAGGGTCTGAGGGAGGGGTTATGTCAGTGATTTTAGGTGACTCAGACACAAGGGGAGTTTCAACATCCTCTTTCAAAATATCCTCAGAGATGGCCATAAAAATCTTTTGTTCCTTACACTTGTGGCCAGGGAAATATTTGTCATCACAATTATAACAAAGGCCTTTGAGTTGGCATTCAACCATTTCATCCCTAGTCAATTTTTGGATCTTTAATGGGGCGGAGGGGGTAGTGGGATTTATGGGTTTAGTGTGAGGGATAAAGGATGGTTTTCGGTTTTGAGAGGATACAACCTGTTGTTCTTCTTTATCTCTTTTAGTATCCTCCACCCAACTTGAGGGTCGAGCCATTAGTACATGGGCTTAGATCTCATTCTTGAGGCCGCTGATAAAACACTCTCGAAAGAAAGCATCAGTTCTGCCCTCTGCTCGAAAATCCAGGTGCTCAAAGGAAGCTATGAAGTCTTCTACTGTTCCTGATTGTTTCAACTTTGTCAAATGACCCAAATGGTTGGTGTCCGTGTCAAAGAATTCATAAAGCTCAGTCACAAATTGGGTCCAAGCAATATACCCTTGATGGGAAGTTTTTCTCCATTGCCACCATTGCTAACATTCTTGATCTAGATGGAGAACACCATACCAGAGTTTGGCCAAGTCATCTGTAATGCCATATAAAGATAAATAATGTTCCATTTGGGTTACCCAACCAGTGGGGTTCGAGCCATCAAATTTGGTCACATCCACCCGCAGAAGGCGTAGGTCACGTTGAAATTGATGGGGCTGAAAGGTATGGGAATGGGAGGAATGTTCACCTTCAGTCTTTGGAGGTGCGTCAAAAAAAAGGGTCATCTATAGGGATCTTCAGTTTGGTGCAGAGTGATGCAAAGATAGATTCAAGCTGGGTGGTCAGTTCTTGTTTGAATTCCTCCATTGAGCACTGCATGGTTGTATTTATGGTTGTATTGATGGATGTATCTATGGAGGCAACAATAGCACTAAGTTGTTTCACTTCTTTTTGGGTCTCAAGGAAACCAGATTGCAAGGTGTTGAAGCAAGCTTCCAGGTCTTGGCTACGGGTATGGGCCATGAGGATGGGTGAACTGAAAAGGGGTGGGCAGGGTAAAATTTTTTTCCGAAAAATGATATGGATGAATGTGATAAGGGCGAAGAGATGAATCCAATGGAATAGGTCTCAAATAATGGTGAAAAAATTTCTAGACTTTTTTTTTACACTTGCAGAGTTATACTCCGGTCTGAAGAATACTGCAGCGATGAAACCCCCAAATTCTTAACCAAAATGAAATGTGTATTTACTTAGCAACCCGAACACAGTTGCATGACAATAGATCTTGTCTGTTTTAATTTGTTTATGTTTCTGTCCCCCAAGGGTTAGGTATTCAAGGGTTCTATAGGTAAGGGTTTTCCCTGTGCTATAGCTCTATTATATATGTGCGGGGTCCAACAGTAGTACTAGGCCAAATATCTCAGAGAACTAATTAAGAAGGATAGACCGTACCCTTAGACGTACTACTCAACTACCCAAGTGTTATAACCCTAAATTGAACCATACATGCTTACTTGGCATCAGGCCATCTCAGATCCCTTCTTTGCCAAAGCACTATTGAGAAACTCTTTAAAAAACCTCTTTTATAAGGGCCCACATGCCTTACTCCATTACTGCACACATGTACATGCTAGCTGACCTAAAATAGCCCACGTGGACCAACAAAAGCACGAAAAAAGGAAAGTTGCTGACATAACACACAGCTCTGGGTGAGTTAACTGAAACTTCCGACCATGCATGGTTGAGGGTTCATCCAAATACCTAGCTTCTTCGAGACTATAAAATAAGGTCTAGGGGTCCCATTTGGAGGAGGAAAAATATAGCAAAGAAACTCTACCCATTTGTATATTCCCATTGTCCCAACCCTTTAGCCATCCTTGTGCCAGAAGAGATACGAAGCAAAGAAGTTGGAGAACAGTTGAAGAGGAGCCATTCTTTTATAGGCTAGAATAAGATATCTATTTGGATGAACCCTCGGCCATGCATGGCTAGGAGTTTCAGTTAACTCACCCAGAGCTGTGTGTTCCGTCGGCAACTTTCCTTTTTTCATGCTTTTGTCAGTCCACGCAGGCTGTTTTAGGTCAGCTAGCATGTACACACATGCAATAATGGAGTAGGGCATGTGGGCCCTTATAAAAGAGGTTTTTTAAAGAGTTGCTCAACAGTGCTTTGGCAAAGAAGGGATCTGAGATGGCCCGATGCCAGGTAAGCATGTATGGTGCAATTTAGGGTTATAACAGATGCCCCCTAATGTGTGAGGTCATAAGAGCATCTGATGGCCGAAATACATTACCAATCTTTACTGATGTGCTGAACGATTGAGCCCAAGGATCAGGAACTGGGGGGCGCCGTTTGCAAAATAAAAAATGTCTCACCAAGGCGGGCATACCCATGCTCGGGATAAAATAGAATCATGGATACCAATCAAATACATTGTAGATCCATGTCATATAACTATATAAAGAGTAGCCGTGAATAACACATAGTAGAGTTACATCTCGAAATAAAAAAGACATACATATAGAGTATCCATCTTCTAGAAGATGATATGACCTGATGGCTGGAGATGAGGTCTTCAGAGCTCGAGAAACTACTTCAAAATTTTCAAAACTCGGGTAGGAGTGTAATATGAGTGTACAATTGCACTACCCAGAAGTCTTCGACGGCTTGTCGGTCATGGACTTGATGATCAGACTGAAGGCTTCATTGATTTCAAATAAGGACTTGATTGGACATTCAGTATGGCCGGGTATGAGGGCAAGAGACAAATTGCAGAGGGTCCGACACAGGCTTGGTGACAAACTTCCCTTGGACAATAGCATGAAAAATGATGAGACTCGGGAAGCATGGAATTAATCATAAGTCTACGAAGCAGGAGGCAACACAAACTCTCCATATGTTTGGAAGGATAACCAAATGATGGAGGACACAACTCTATATAGCGAGAACAACTTCCTAAAGTTGTACTACATCCCATAGTTTGATGAACAAATGGATAGATGTGCTTTATCCAAGAGAGACTCATTATGCTGTCAATAAAGAAAATACTTTTCCCTTCCTCTTTTTGGGGTATATTTGATTTTTTTGTCTTTTTCAATAATTTTGGGAAAAAGAATAAAGGAATGTTACGTTACAATGGAGGAACGAGTGTTGCAAACATACAAGTTCAAGGCACAAAGACAAGACTGATGTTCTAGTATAATGATACTCGGGAAAAATCCTCCGGAGGCCAAAGGTGTTAAGACGCAGAACCAAACTGTTACAAGGATGGCATATAAGGTATGCAAACGTGGTTAACAAAACACACAATGGTAACGTCCTTCGATGTAAGTTTAACGAGCCCAGAGAAGGTAAGATCGGTGGTTTTTCATATTTAGAGAGTCTAAAAAAACATAAAAGGAGACTCCATTGGCGTACCTTTTTCGAAGATAGTCTAGTTGGTTCGAAACAGGGGTAAACTAGCACTGACAAGACGTCTATTCAAAACCATTTTAACGAGTGTGATAAGGACAAGATCATTGTTGGTCACTATAATTGCTTATTTAACTAAACAATCAAGTGCTACATAAATTGTCAACCCAGGGAAGTCTGTTTATTTCAAATGTAACCATGCACTATATATGCTCAATATCAAAAGCAACCTAGAGTTGTAGTAAAGACATATTAATCACACTTTTCCTTGAACAAACTGAAGTTCTAACTTGAATCACAGGAAAGCAATCTACCTATTGCAGAGTTCAATGTTTACAGAAATAATTGTCTAAAGAATCCTGGATTACATTAAAGAAATAACAAACTACAAAAGAAATCCTTCAAGACACTTCAAAAGGAAAGACCAACTATTCTATAACCAGAGAACATGACCCTATTCCCAAAGAAGGAATCTTCAGCACCTATTTCCAATCACCATACTTTTATGAACTCATTGCTAATTGAAATGATTGACACATACTGAAGACTAACTACTTCTTAACAGAGAACAGGACCCTATTCCCTAGGCAAGAATCTTCAGCACCTGTTTCTGATTAGCACACTTTCATGAGCTCATTACTAATTGAAATAATTGACATGCACTGAAGGCTAACTATCTCTAACAGAGAACATGACCCTATTCCCAAGGCAGGAATCTTCAACACCTGTCCCTGATTATCAAGCTTTCATAAATTCACCAAACAGGATTGCTAACTAGAATGATTAACAATTACCCAAGCATGAACCATATGAAAACAATGTAACAATCAGTACAACAGAGTTTCAGCAAGACAGAGTTCAGTAAAGTAGTGTTTAAGCAAAACAGAGTTCAATAAAGTAGTGTTTCAGCAAAAAAAAATTTAATCAAGGCATGAATAGAAATAACACTAACACACTATAAAGCTAATGGGTGAATCTTGTGAAGAAGGTGGGCCCTCCCTTCTCACAAGATTCCCCTGAAATGAAAGGAACTAGAGAGAAATGCTCAGAACAATCTTTTATTCATCTGTCAACTGTATCATATTACAATCTAAAGTAAAACACGTCCTTCTCTGTAAAATCCTTTCTTCGCTAGAATAGAAGGTCCCCTCTAATGATGATTTCCTCTTATTTAAAGAGGAAAATCCCTTTGATACAATTTGATCAACAATTTACTGGTGTACATCTGAGTCCTATTCTTAGTCAGATCGACTTTCTAAATTGGAATAGGATATCCTAGTCCCCCGCAACAGAATGCTATTGCAAGTGCTGAGTGAGGTTTTGTTGTTGCGGCTGGAGTAACAACTTCTTTATTTGTCTTCTTGTTACTGCTATTGTATGTTGTTTCAGCATCGCAAATCACGGGTTGTTTCAGCCACGCGATTTGCGTTCCGACTATTTCAGCAGCTTGGTCTCAGGCAGCAGCGATGGTTAATGCTAGCTCAAGGTGCGGCTGTTGTGGTCAATGTAATAGTTTTGTGTTGTTGTTTCAGCATCGTAGACCACAGACTGTGTAACAACTTCTTCTGTGTGAGTTTTGTTTCAGCATCGTTGACCACGGACTGTGTAACAACTTCTTCTGTGTAAGTTGTTGTTTCAACATTGTTGACCACAGAGAGTGTAGCAACTTCTTCTGTGTGAGTTACTATTTCAGCATCGTAAACCACGGAGAGTGTAGCAACTTCTTGTTGTTTTAGCATCGTAGTCCATAGACTGTTTCAGCCACAGGGGTTGCGTGCTTTAACTATTTCATCAACAGGCCTCAATGCTAATCTGTAGTTCAAACTGTTTCAACACTTATACATTTCTGATCAATGGTTAAGTATGAGAGTAATGTAAAATTATATGAAAAACAGATTAAACATATAGTAAAGAGAAGAGACATTGTATTCCTTTGGAAAGATAGGGTAAAGTGATAATATGAGTTTAAATGTGAGTGAAACAAAAGTGTAATGGTGGAAAAAAGTGTGAACAAAAAGGTACATTGTATGGTCCTAACATCCCCCCCAAGTTAAAATGTTGCATGTCCTCAGGCAACTTCACTTTGAATCAGAATCTGAATACTGAGTCTGAGAGTGCAAGTTACTCAAGCAATAGTTGTGGAAGGTGATGTCTGTTGGAGCTCTGAACCCTTGAATGCGTTGTAACCTTTGCCAAGTTGCTGTTTCAGTCTTCTTAAGCATCTTATAATGGACTTGATATTTCTCTGCTGGCAACTAGAGGATAGGAAAATGAAACTGGTACCCTATCCAGCTTTTAGCACATTGCTGAACACACTTGATGTAGTTAGGTACCCTGGATATTTCTATCTCAAGATCAGCGGGGCTAAAAGGATTGTGTTCCTGTCTTTTCTCAGTAGATTGTTGCCAAAACATGTTGTTTTCCTATAGGGCAGCAATCTCTGTTGATTTAATGAAGTTTTGACAATCCTGAAGCACTGTTGTCTGTAGTTGCTAAATGTGTTCAGTCATCCCTGGTTTCTTTAAAAACTGATAATACTCTGTAACAAAGGTGGCAACATTTTGTGGTTCTGGCCTTATCCAAAGAAGGTGGTTATCCTCATTGTGCTTGGCAGCTAGGAAGTCATCCTGCCATATAATCTGATTGTTGATGAAGGAGGTGAGTGCCCGAATCTGAATGTCACCGACAAGAGGGTTAAGGTTAAGCTGTCGGTTCTCAGGGATGGCCTCATTATGAAAATATGCCTCACATAGGAGGTGTTGATCCATAGCAGAGGCTTTTGCAAAGGTTTTGACAAAATCTGTTGGTTGTAACACTGCATGGGGTCTGCCTTCTATGATTGATTTGATCTGAAACCATGTAAGTCGTTCCATGAGGAACAAGGAGTAATTGCAGGATGGTTTCCTTACAGCCAATAGCTTTTGTGCCAAGTCAAATATCAGAAGCAATTTGCCTTTTATCTCTTTGTTTTGTTTCTTAAGGGCACGATATTCCTGGTGTGTTTGCTCCAAAGCTTCCCAATTTGAGTAGGTATGATTTATCCATATTTGTCTGTGTTCCTATAGGATTTTGGCCTGTGTAACAACAAACTCTTTTTTCCATTTTTCTATTATTGCCTGCTCATCCCATGGCTGAGTTTGTGTTTCATCGTTGCAAGTAGTAGGTTGAGGTAGGGTTTGAGTGGCTTGTTCCACAAAGGTGTGGGTATTGATTTAGCTGGGAGGGGCATATTCATCAATAGGAAATGTTTGTACAGCTTTATTAACAAAAGAAAGGTTTTTCAGATTTGACATTTGTTGCAGGCTAGGGCTCAGTCTTAATTTTGGAAGGTCCTACTAGTTCTTGTGTAATAATAGGGTGTTCTTCTTTGATTGCAAAAGTTGAAGGAACAGGGGGAGCTCCTAGCATTGGAATTTGAATTACTTTGTAGCCTGCTTGATAGTATATGTTCCCACATTGACTGCACATATATTCTCTACATGGATTCTCTGTTGTAGTTCCCTCTGACATGGTCACTGTGCGAGCTAGGGTGTACAAATTAAGTTCTCATAGGCTTCCTTTGCTGCAGCTAGCTCTTTCTTGTAGGCTTCCAGTTCGGATTTTAGGAAATCATTTTCTTGTAAGACAGAGGCCATTGTTGGTTCTGGTTGAGGGGTGACTGGTTCTTGTGTAGCAGTCACAGCCGCACTAGCTAGTTTTTGTGGAGTAGCTACAGGATCGACAAATGCTTCTTGTGTTTCAGCTTCTTGATGTAAGGAAAGTAATGTTGCAGCACCCTGGACCTATGATTCGTGTATCTCAGTATTAATATCAACAGCTGGTTCTTGTGTTTCAACTGTAGATGGTTCTTGTGTGACAGCTATGGCTGGTTCTTGTGTTTCAGCCACTAAATGAGTAGTTGGTTCTTGTGTTTCAGCTACTGAATGAGTAGCTGGTTCTTGTGTTTTAGCTACTGAATGAGTAGCTGGTTCTTGTGTTTCAGCTACTGGGTTTGAAATGGATGATGTTGCAACATACCGGGCGTTTGGTTCTTGTGTTTTAGTGCCTGTGAATGGAATAGGCAAAGATTCTAGCATTTGGGAGGTTAGAGGTGTACGAGGTATTGGTCGGATGGGTTGGGGGTCTAGGGCAGTGGCAGTAGTGGCTGCCCTTGTTGAGGCCCTTGTTTGTTTTCTTTGTAAAAAGGGTGGAAAGAAAGGAATTTGCTTTCATTTACATGGGGGTTTTTCCTCAATGATGGGACAGGGAGAATTGTCTGGCTCAGAATCATCGCTAAGAATATGAAGGGCAGGAGTGGATGATTTTGGTAAAGTGTGGGGCGGGCTTGGTATGGTAGGGGGGTTAATTGGAATGATTGGGTCTGTAGGCGGACTGTTAGGTATTTTTGGAGAGTCTGGAGGGTTTTGTGGTTGTTGTTCCTGAAGATTTTTAGGAATTTCAGCGGCTTCTTGGGGATCTATAGGTGGGTTGTTTAATGGAGGGTTTTGTTGGGAAAAACCCTTTTGGATAAGCAGTTGAATGAGACGGTGATGGGTGAGTGAAAGGGTGGGATCTTTAGCCTTTTTACAGTAGTGCGACATATTTTTAAGACAACCGAGCAAATAATAAGGAATGTTCACCAATCTATTATGTCGTAAATGAGACAACATGACAAAATCATGTTGGTAGACTACCTGGTATTGGCCTTCGCAGGTAAGGTAGTGTTTGATAATTTTTCAACTTCTGCCCATGGAGGTAGCAACGGGCCGAGTTGGACACCCCAGCCTTTAGGTTCAATTTGTTCCCCTGGCAAGAGGAAATCATGCTGGGCATTCAGGATGATATGTTTGCGGCTGAACAAGCAAAGTCCATTGGTAGGGAGACCCGAAACCTACACTATATCCTCTTCTGTAACTAAAATCCGAACCCCTTGAACAATGGAATGGTCTTCCTGGAGATTTTGAGTAAATTGGAAAACCTGTTGTTGATCATACCCCTGGAGTCTCTGAAAATAACCGAGCCATCCTGCTTGCAGAAAAATTTGATAGGCTTCTGGATACAGTTCTAATAGGGTTGTCGCGGTGGGTTCGTACCGTATAATAGATCCTCCCATAGCTAACAGCTCAGTAAAATACACCGTCAAAGAGTCGAGTAACATCTTCTGTGCAGAGTAAGTTTTTCGAGTGAAGGCATGCAAATGGTGGTGAAACAAACGAAAGGATGGTAAATAGGAATGACGGTGGTTAATTCATGTGAAATGATGGCATAAAAGTTTGATATTTCCTCCCCCCCTTCAAGTGCAGCTCATAATGATTTTACACGAGTGGTAATAATGATTTCGAATCTTCTCATTAACTATAGCTTAATTGTATTTACATACCTCACCTTTACCTTTTGATTCGTACTTCAAAAAAAATACAATGTCTGTCCATAATAGTTCTGCAGTGGCCGTGGCAGAGACTTTTGATTTGTTAGTTGAATTGTATCAAGGATTTGTTGACTGGAAGGACAAAATGTAGTATGACAACGCAAAAGCTTATTGACAGAAAATGCCAAAAAGTTGGTGTTTCAGCCATAGGAAGAATAGAGAAATGTTTGCTAAAGAGTGATGTTGCAGAATACTGTTGAGGAAGTGGTGTTTCATCCATAGGAAGAATGGAGAAACAATTGTTGAACAGTGTTGTTTCGTTAATGGGAAAATGGCGAACGGTTGCTGACAATGTTGTTTCAGTAGTGGGAGATGTGAAGAATTGCGGAACAGTGGTGTTTCGGCAATGGGAAAATGGTGAAGGGTTGCTGAACAGTGGTGTTTCAACAATGGAAAATGTGAAGAAATTGTTGACAGTGGTGTTTCAGCAATGGGGAAAATGGCCAAGGGTTGCTGAATAATGGTGTTTCAGCAATGGAAAGTGTGAAAAAATTGATGACAGTGGTGTTTCAGCAATGGGGAAAATGGCGAAGGGTTGTTGAATAATGGTGTTTCAACAATGGAAAATGTGAAGAAGTTGCTGACAATGGTGTTTCAGTAATGGGGAAAATGGCAAAGGGTTGCTGAAGAGTGATGTTTCAACAGTGGGGGAAATGTGGAAGATTGCGGAATAGTGGTATTTCAGCGATGAGGAAAAGGGTGTGAAGAATTGCTGAACAATGGTGTTTCAGCAATGGGAGAAAGTCAAAAGGTTGTTGAACAGTGGTGTTTCAGCAATGGGAAATCTTGCCTCTTCTTGAAGTAGGATTGTCCTTTCTTAGTAGGCCTGTGCTTTGATCAGGAATCTACAAAAATCGATTGTAACATGGTATTTCTTGACAGGGATTATTAGTAAACAAAATCTAGTCTAATACTAAAGAAATTGAATTAAAAAAATTAATTGCAATGAGGGGTAGGAGCCCCCTCTAAAAAGAGGTAATGAGAGTCTGCCACACATGTGGCCTTAAAATCTTCTTTGGAAATAGGGCGTTGGTACAGACGGAGCCGATGACCATTTACAAGTAACGGTGTTTTAGAGTCATCAATTGTGAGGAGCCTTACTGTTCCATTGGGGAAAACAGTGTCTACTTCGTAAGGTCCAAGCCATCTTGTACGTAGTTTCCCTTGAAATTCTTTGAACCGAGAGTCATATAGTAGGGGCCCAATTACCTTTTTGGAATTTCTTATGCTTGATAGTTTTGTCATGCCATTTTGATCTTTGCTGTTGAATCATAGTTGTCTGATGAATGTCATCTAGTCTTTTTTCATCCAATTCATTAAGCTACTGCAACCTAGCTGTCTGTGCATCAGTCAAATCAAGGTTGACAGTTGAAGCAGTCCTTAAGGTTTTGATTTCAAATTCCACAGGAAAGACAACACTCTTTCCATAAACTAATTCATAGGGAGAGAATCCTGTAGTATTTCTC
>JZKD02S0676468.1:914060-930338 GCA_000966675.3 Picea glauca
TGTTCGGCAATAGTCCTGGTATTTATTCAGGAATTTCTATTTCATTTGGTCCCATGTTGTGATTACATGGCCTCCAAGACTCATGAACCATCTTAGTGCATTTCCTTTCAATGTTACTGGATATAGTTTTAATTTTTGGGCATTGGAAATGTAATCATAACTTCTACATAATATATCAAACTCAAAAAGGAATTCATCAGAATCCTCTGAAGACAAACCATGAAAGTTAGGTAGTGCTGAGAGTGGAATGTTCCTCATGGGGGCTACCCCTCTAGGAAGATCACCAATAGGAAATCATAATGTGGAAAAAGAGTTTTCATCATTTACCTCTCCTTCAAGACCTGCCTGCTCTTCATGATGCAATTCTTCATTGTACTCATCCATGTTTTCTTCTATTTGCTCCCCTACTTCGCTTTCTCTGTCCTCAATGTTTCCTGCTGGTTTCTTGACTGTCTTAGGACTCCAAACTTCTTTCCCTGTCTCAAAGTTTGCTTGAAATGAAGGTTGGGATTTTGGTTTCTGAGAGTTTGGTCGTTGAGCAACAGATTCAGACTTTGATATAATCTCGTCAATATAAGTCTTTATTCCTCCTCTTCCTATGACCCTGCCATATGTAGGGTCAGTGTCTTTAGGGTCTCCGCATCCTCTCATGCAATATTTGTATCTGAAAAATCATAAGTTCTTTTGAAATCTATAATTACCTTCCCTGGCAACGGCGCCAAAATGTTGGTCACTATAATTGCTTATTTAACTAAACAATGAAGTGCTACATAAATTGTCAACCCAGGAAAGTCTGTTTATTTCAAAGGTAACCATGCACTATATATGTTCAATCTCAAAAGAAACCTAGTGTTGTAGTAAAGACATATTAATCACACTTTGCCTTGAACAAACTGAAGTTCTAACTTGAATTACAGGAAAGAAATCTACCTATTGTAGAGTTCAATGTTTAAATAAATAATTGTCCAAAGAATCCTGGATTACATTAAAGAAATAACAAATTGGAAAAGAAATCCTTCAAGACACTGCAAAAGGAAAGACCAGCTATTCTATAACCAAAGAACAGGACCCTATTCCTAAAGCAGGAATCTTCAGCACCTGTTTTCGATCACCATACTTTTATGAAATCATTGCTAATTGAAATGATTGACACATACTGAAGACTAACTACTTCTTAATAGAGAACAGGACCCTATTCCCCAGGAAGGAATCTTCAACACCTATTTTTTATTAGCACACTTTCATGAACTCATTACTAATTGAAATAATTGACATGCACTGAAGACTAACTATCTCTAACAGAGAACAGGACCCTATTCCCAAGGCAGGAATCTTCAGCACCTGTCCCTGATTATCAAGCTTTCATAAATTCACCAAACAGGATTGCTAACTAGAATGATTAACAGTTACCCAAGCATGAACCATATGAAAACAATGTAACAATCAGTAAAGCAGAGTTTCAGCAAGACAGAGTTCAGTAAAGTAGTGTTTCAGCAAAATAGAGTTCAATTAAGTAGTGTTTCAACAAAACAAAATTTAATCAAGGCATGAACAGAAATAACACTAACACACTATAAAGCTAATGGGTGAATCTTGTGAAGAAGGTGGGCCCTCCCTTCTCACAAGATTCCCCTGAAACGAAAGGAACTAGAGAGAAATGCTCAGAACAGTCTTTTATTCATTTGTCAACTGTATCATATTACAATCTGAAGTAAAACACGTCCTTCTCTATAAAATCCTTTCTTCGCTAGAACAAAAGGTCTCCTCTAATGATGATTTCCTCTTATTTAAAGAGGAAAATACCTTTGATACAATTTGATCAACAATCTACAGGTGTACATCTGAGTCCTATTCTTAGTCAGATCGACTTTCTAAACTGGAATAGGATATCCTAGTCTCCCGCAACAGAATGCTATTACAAGTGTTGAGTGAGGTGTTGCTGTTGCGGCTGGAGTAACAGCTTCTTTATTTGTCTTCTTGTTACTGCTATGGTATGTTGTTTCAGCATCACAAATTGCGCGTTGTTTCAGCCACACAATTTGTGTTCTAACTATTTCAGCAGCTTGGTCTCAGGCAACATCGATGGTTAATGCTAGTTCAAGGTGCAGCTGTTGTGGTCAATGTAACAGTTTTGTGTTGTTGTTTCAGCATCGTAGACCACGGACTGTGTAACAACTTCTTCTGTGTGAGTTGTTGTTTCAACATCATTGACCACAGACTATGTAACAACTTCTTCTATGTGAGTTGTTGTTTCAACATTGTTGACCACAAAGAGTGTAGCAACTTCTTCTGTGTGAGTTGTTGTTTCAGCATCGTAGACCACAGAGAGTGTAGCAGCATCTTGTTGTTTCAGCATCGTAGTCCACAGACTGTTTCAGCCACAGGGGTTGCGTGCTTTAACTGTTTCAGCAATAGGCCTCAATGCTAATCTGTAGTTCGAACTGTTTTAGAACTTATACATTTCTGATCAATGGTTAAGTACGAGAGTAATGTAAAATTATATGCAAAACAGATTAAACATATAGTAATGAGAAGAGATGTTGTATACCTTTGGAAAGATAGTGTAAAGTGATAATATGAGTTTAAATGTGAGTGAAACAAGAGTGTAATGGTGGCAAAAAGTGTGAACAAAAAGGTACATTGTATGGTCCTAACAATCACTCGGCCATTTTTTCATTTTTAAGGAGTCTGAAAAAAGCTTAACTATGGACTCCGTCATGAATGTTCTTCTGGACCATTTTAATGAGTGTGAAAGAATAAGGTCACTCGACGATCTTTTCAATTTTAGGGAGTCTGAAAAGAGCTTACCTATGGACTCCGTGGGGGTTCCTTCTTCGTAAGTTTAGTCCCTCAAGCCCAAAAAAGGGATATAATTATACCTGAGAGTACTCTTCTATAGAGCTAAAGTTCCATAGAGTATACCTTTGTTCGTACAGTTGACCGTCTGGACCGAAAAAGGGGTAAACTATCGTCGGATAGACGTGACTTCAAATTTCAGTTTAATGAGCGTGAAAGGCCACAAGATTGCTCGGCAATATTTTCATGTTTAGAGGGTCTGAAAAGGGCTTAAAAGAAGACACATAGAGGTTACTTTTCTCAGTTAATCTAGACAAGATCGAAAAACATAAATGCAATATTGCCAGATGTTACTTTTGGATCTCAAAGCAAGCTTGAAAAACAACAAAGTTAGATCATGATCGACTCTTTGTGTGTTGATGCCTACCATCTCCTTAGGGGAGCACTATGCTCTGACAAAAACATTGTCTATGACGCCAGGGGTTCTGGGGATATTGGTAGGTATCGTTTCAGTAATGGTTGCCATATTACCCTTAGCATATATCTCGTGTGTAGCTAAGGGATTAATAGGACAAAACTTATCTCTAGTCATAGTCAAGGTGAATTCTCTAGCCTCGATTTTGCTTAAGTATGGGAGGAAGTATGATCTGCGATGAAGATCATCCCAGGGTTTGTCCAGACTAGTCATTGCTTCAGTTACTACTTCATTAGAGGGCAAGACTAAGTCTAATGAATCAGTGTCAGCGAAAGAACCCTGAGCCCAAATAGGCTCTAGAAGTGGATCGAACTCTTGTGTAGGATTTGGACCTGGGTTGGCTGAAGCTTGCTGGACTAAAGAGTACGCTACTTCAGTTGTGGACAAGGGCATGGACATACCTGGGCACCTTGTACCATCCATCATGGCCAATGGGGAAGGAAGTATCCATGGATCGTCAAAGTAAGTCGTGCGGAACGACGAAACTTGAAAAATATCAACCTTATGGTGATTGGATATAAACCTAATATCGCCTTGAGGGGGAGGGTAATCGAAGGTACCCGTCAAATATGGGCACAAATCAAACCCTACGTTGACGACACCCAGTTGAGAATTATCAATCATCGGGACCGTGGATGCCCCCAATGAAGGGTCAGGTCTGGAGAAAGACAATTGATCGATGGTCACTATCCGACCCTTGTATGGAAACAACAAGACTCGGAAAACTGTAGCAACCACAACTTACATGACATAAGTCCAACTCCTTCCTAACAAGAGGTTATAGTCAAGGGGAGCATCAACTACCTCTACTTCGGCACACACAGTCTTCCCTCCTAACTGCACAGGGAAAGAAGGAATGATACCATGTGGTTGGAACGAACGACCGTCGAAAGCGATGAGGAGAGTAGGTGACAAAGACAAAACGAGTTGGCCAATGGCCTTCCAACATGCTAACAACATAACGCATGTCGAGGCGCCCTCATCAACCACCGTGCGGAAGATATTCCAAGTAAAAATTTTCGTGGGATAAGCCACTACTATCTGAAATGCTATGTGGTAAGGTAGATGAGGTTTTAAGTCGGTTGTATCCAACATGATTGTACCTAGATTACAATTCTTGGTAGATCCTAAAGATATTAACAAGGCTTTCCTCTGGGAAGGGAAAATTTGGAGGACCTCCAAAGAGGACATCGTGCAAGGGGTTTGTGATAAATCTTCCACCACAGAGTAGTTCTAGGTGGCCCTTGCATTTGGGTTATGAGAAGCTTTTTTGAATGCGCCTTTGGGAATGCATGTCATTGTTTCACCCAACTTCCTCTCAATCTGTAGAGGAAGATATGGGAGTTCAACTTCTTTACCCTTCTCAGAAGTGCTCGACTTACTATAGTCATGTACTCTAGTCGATATAAAAGCATCACCCCTCACCATATATACATTCGCGGATGCGGGGTTGTTCGTAGGCTGACAAGATTCTTGGCTGCCCCCTTCTGTGCTTGCAGAGGCTTGGGTTAGATTTTATCCATGTTGAAATGGATTGGTTAACACAGCAGGATGTTTCTGTGTCACAAAATTTTGGGCTTCTGCAAGCCGAGGACATAGATGGGTCGGGTTGTATTCCACACACAAGTTGCATGGATACCTCACCTTCCATTTCTCAGTGTTTTCCCCGCTAGCATTATCGGTGGGTTTCTTATCCCCCTTATTCTTCTTTCGTTGTTTTTTCTTTCCTTCAGGCTGCTGGGTGGCCTTTGGGTTAGTCAATTGCACTGTGTGTACCTCCGAAGTTTTGGTAGGGGGAGCAGCCAAAGTAGTAGTTTGGATGGCCGCTGTGTGTTGTATAGATAACTATTGCAACTACTTCATCAATTGCTCAGCAGGCTTTGTTTGTGCTGAATCAACAATACCATTGGCATGTAGTCCAACTCTTTGTCTAGTTTTATCCAGTATTGAGTGTGGCGCATCTGGCAAGATGTTGTACAATAAACTGGACTGAGAATAAATGAGCTCAAATTGTTGAGCCCTCATGATGGTATCTTCTTCGGAGAATACTCCCGACGTCATGACGTCTTTGGATAACTGTGGGACCAAAGAATTAAGGAACCACTCAAGCAAGAATGTTGGTGGGACTGGCACCTTAATTAAACTCTTCTGACGTCTCCATTCTCGGATGTGATCAGAGATATGGTCCGCTGTTGTCTATTCGAAATTGGAGAGCAGCTTTGTGCCAACATCGTATCTCACAGGTAACTGGAAATGGTTGAGGAAAGCCATCGCTGATTCGCCAAAGGAAGAGTATCTTGAGCGATCGAGCTCAATGTACCATTTCGATGCACTCCCAATGAGAGTACGTTGAAACAATCACAATTGTACGGAGTCATCTTTCAACGAGTTAGATGAGCACCAAAGATGGAAGATAGTCACATGATCTCCTAGATCTTCATTAGGCTTAGCTTCGAACTTTGGAATGTTCGAAGGAAACTTCGTCAGCATAGGAGGCCAATGCGGATCATGAAAAATAGGGTCATTCAACAACCTTGTCAAATCTGGCAAGTGCAAAGTCGCCAAGAAAGGTAGTTTGGGTTGTTGGTGATAACCTGGGAAAAAGGGGCCTGGAGTTTGACTGGCACCAGGTTGCTAGGAAAAGTTTGGCTATTGGCCTAGATTCTAGTAGAAACCATGGCCTTGGCCAGCGTATGGATTTTTCATATGTGGAGACATCATCGTTTGATTTCCCAAATAGGACATAGATGGTTGGGCATGCATTATATTCGAAGGACTCTGGGAAGGGTTGCCCCATATCATTCCCGTGGGGATAGGCATAGTAGTTTGTCTAGGGTTCCATTGATTCTGGAAATAGTTACCCCAGATCGACATTCTGGACAGGGAAACGGATCCCTGCCAAGAATTCCAAGGCCCTGATGCAGAAGAAGTTCCTAGTTTTGCCCCTTGTGCAGGAATAATACCCTGCACAGGAATAAAATGTCCAAAACTGGGATTGCCCCCAGTCGGGAAGGCAGATGACCAGAAGGTGTTGTTACCAAATGGTCCGGCCAAAGAAAATGGTGTTGAACCTACCGGCATATTATGTGAAGGTGGTCCTTGACTCCCCGCTCCAAATAAACTATGGTGTGTAGGTTGCCTGACGGATTGCTGATGCGAGCCACCAAGTGAAGGGGACGAAGGAGGTATATGACCTCCTCCATAAGGGAAAACATTAAAAGGGGAAAGAGTGCCCCCCATGTGACCTTGCAAAGGAGCGCTAGAGCTCCCTGTCCCCAGACCTAAAGTTTGTAAAGTGGAGTAGGAAAGTACATGACTTGTACCTGAACTAGGCATTCCGTATGAGAATGGAGGGCTTGTTGCACTTGGTGTGAAAGGGGTTGTGGCCACCGCCAATGACAGGATCAGACCACTATGCGATGTAGAGGAAGTCAAGACCATGGTGGCCCGGACTGGTGATGGTGGGTTAGGAGGTGAAAACTCTCCCGTGGTGACAACCGTAGTGGGAATTGAAGAATTCCCAGAAGGAGTAACAACGTTTGTTTCCATTTCTATGTGCAACATTGTCTGACGCTCGTAAAATTGAACTGGTACAAGAAAAGGTGCCAAAAAATCAGTGGTTGGGGTTTAAACCGGGCCAAGAGTGTTTGCTTCAAGGTCCAAAATAGTTGGTTCCTCCGGATTTTGGTCGAGCACAATTGCTTGTAATCCGATCGCTTCAAAAGACCCTTGTTGGTCTAGCTTTCGCCTTAATGGTGGCAGGGGTGGCTCCAGTGTAACCGGCGGCAGGCCAAGAAGCCTTCGTGACTGGTGGAGCTCATGATCCTCCACTGTGTGAGAAGATCAAAGAAACTCTAGGGTAGTCTAAATGTTCAAAAGAAACACGCACTAAAAAAGTCCCTAGAAGATAAGACAGGCAAACACTAAATTAATTGGAAGAATAGTTACAACAACCAACACTAGAGCAACTTACCGGTGCAAGTGAAACTCTAACATGGAGGCACCCTATGGGTATACTTTGCAAAGTAGGGCCCAATTTTTGTCCTAGGTACTATGGTATACTCCCGCATGCACTTGTGTATGTCCCTAAAAAAGATAGGCAACTAGGTTTCCAGCGCGCGAACAGTCACCAGGCAAGTACAATCGAAAGTTAGGTAGACCACAATGAGCAGGGTATTGAGCCTGAAACTTGTCAAGGGTATCGAAAGCAAGTGTTCTGGAAAACAAATGAGGACCTCAAATGTATTCAAGACCCATGAACCCCTGTGGAAAATGAAATCGACGAAATCCCAAAACAAGCCCTCTATATGTGTTCTCCACTACGATTGGACCAGCTTTGGAGGGGTTATCTTCGCTACCTTTCCGCACGTGACCTCGTGTTTATCCCCTGTGTTATAGGGGGGTGCCGGATAAATTTCATGATACTAGACTTAGACACTCCCTAACTCAGACTCCAATGTTTGATTTTAAATGGCCTTGAAGAGTTTCCTCTCCAACCTAATCCAAGGCCCTAATCCCGAACTAGTTGGTTAACCCTACAAACATAAAAGTCTAATAAATTTTAGATTTAGCGTTAATTTTATGGATTTGTCTTATTTCAAGTGGTATGAAAGTGAAATTGATGATGTGTAAAAGACGAAAGCAAAAATGAATAAAAAAGCTGGAAACAAAATACTTTTACTTAATGCAAAATTTCAACAACTTTTCAAAATATTTTTTTTTTTCTTAATTTTCTAAGATTTTGGATAGCAAACTCAAAAGAAATTTCACTTGACTACAAGCTACTTATGATCTAAGTAAACTGAAAAAACTTATGAAATAAACGACTTTTCCCTGGCTAATAATGCAGAAACACACTCTTCAACCAAACAAGAAAATGAGAGAGATATATATATACATTTTTATTTAAATGCTAATAAAGAAAAAAATAAAAATACCAACAATTAAAAACCAAGAAAAAAAATTATGGCCTAATCGCAAATCGCAAAGAATCACTCCAAGAAATCACACACTAACAACTTAAAAAATGACTCTCACACTTGTCTAAAAACCCTAAAAAATTATTTTTTATGACAACTTTTAAATGAGAAAAAGCAAGCTAAGGGTAAGAATAATCCTAAGCTACTGACTACTAAAACAAAGATTCAAACACCTGAGAGGTATAATTCTCATCAAGGGAAAGGATAACTACCTTACCCTCAACAAAAAATATCCTTCACAAGCACGCTACTGATAATCCAATAACAAGCGTCTGAACGCGAGTTGCATAGAGACAGAGGGTGTGTACACACGGGCTGATCTCATACAAGCCACGTGTATCTCTAAACTCTGAGGAAAAATAAACATAGACAATGTAAACCAGGAAGAGACCACTAATATTGATAACCAAGAGCCCTTGAAGGCTTGGACACTCTTTTTTAATAGAAAAAACAGTCAATGTAAGGAAAAAAATTGTAAAACAAACCAATCTGAGACAAGACTGCAAACAACCAAGACTTAGAAAGAATCCTAGAAAAACCCTGAGAATGTCTGATTCTGACAGGGAAGAGGATGACTGCCTCAAAAATTCTCTGGACTCTACACGCTACTGCTACTTCTTCAGCTAGCGTTCACACGTGGGCTGTAAGAGAGTAGGACACAGGTACACGTGTGCAGACCTTATGCAGGCCGTGTGTACCTATGTGGGTCTCAAAAAAATATAGTCAAGCAAATAACAGAGACAACTGGTATGGGAAACCAAACTCTTTGCTAGCTCAGCCTTTACAGAAACTAAAGAAAAAATAGGCAAGAAAAACCAATCTTTTTCTAAAAACTACCCCCCCCAAAAAAAAAAATTCCAGGAACCCTAAAGACTTCCCCAGTATGGTTGCCAATTCAGGGTTATAACACCAGGTACTAGAGAGTATCTTCCCAAGTGTTGTTCTTGGTGGCACTATAGCAGTCAGGCGACGGATCGGTTTATCTAAAGAAGGCTTCATGAAATCTAGGCCTATCCGTACATAGGTGTTGTCTGATGCGCTACCACTCGAAGGGGTACCAATACGGGTTACAAGGGTGGCCAATAGATGCGTGCTTAAGAACCACTTGTATTTCCTGAGTGTATGAATCCCTCAACCACGGGTTTATGCGCATAACGACAGATATCTATGGCTTAAAGATGCCAGAATACGTCTCTACCCTGAAAAAAAAAATTCCCACAATTTTTGCCAAGGAAAGTGCTCTGATACCACTTGTAATATACCAGATATAAAAAGTATGCAGAACATAAATAAAATGCTAGAAATGGCAGAATAACAGTAATATAACCAACATAATCTCCACAATAACATAGAAATGATATAAGAATAACAACAAACATAACACTTTGATTTAGAAAGCAATGTTCACGGGCCTCTTCGAGGGGGCAACCTCCAGTCGAGCAACGCTCTGTTACAATAATATCTAAGCTAGGGTTTTCATACCCTTGACCCTTATTTATACTAAATATGTCTATCAAGAGAAGCATCTAGAGGAAGATCCTTCTACAAGCGAAAGCTTCTATTAGGTCTTCTTACATCCGCCTTATTCTATTTTATTGAAAGGCCTTATTAATATTGACCTTTATTACATAAGAATATATTGATCTACCTATGTGCGAGTTAGGACCCTAACAGTCACTTACAAGGTCGAAGGAGATGGAATACGAAATATGGTGTCAAGGGATACGCAGGAAACATGAGGACCCCATGGTCAAATTGTATGCCTCTGATTTTTTGACTGCAAAAATGTGTAACAGGGAATAGGGCATGATGGGGGGGTACGACGACCAATCTATATATCACAAAATCTCTGAAGCTATAGGTGCAATCTTGAACCCGCCATCCGGGGAACCTGCTATCTAAAAAGTGGCTAAGTATGGAATGATGAAACCGTCGGTCGAAGTCGTGATATAGAAGAATGAGTATAAATGTGAACCCGTGAGTCCGCCAACCTGTGCAACTAGACATTTTCAGAAATATGACTAAGCAAAGCAACGAGAAAGTGAAAGTAGACGAGAAAAACAAAGGGGAATTCGGTTGAGTATAGAAGAGTTAAAAAAAAGGGATAATAGAAAGTGGGAAAATTAGAAATGGGGAGGGCAATGTTTGGAAACGGGAAGTCTCAACAAAGGCCCATTGTTGTCAAATCATCGTTTTCTAGTCCAATATTATATGCACCAACCTGTTTTGTGTGTTTGATTTACTAACACAATTGGTATACCTTTTCGAAGATTGTACTTCAACCCCCTCTGCTGTGGCATATAAGAATTCATCTCCTTGTCCAACCAATCTATTTCTTTCATTGTAGCAACATCGAACATACAATGGACATGAAGGTAAGTTAGTATGCAGAAAGACTTGTAAAAGAAAGAAATACAGTTCTATTATTTCAATGTAGCAACAAAGAGAATACAATTCACATGAGGATAAGTTACTATGTAGAAAGATACATAGTATCCACATACAATAAATTAGGTGCAAAGCAGTAGAACAAGTAGAACAAATATACAGACAATAAATGAAATACTAAACACTGGAATATGAAATAAGAGTAGAAGCATGCACCTTTGTAACTCTTCCTCTACATTTGCGGAAAAGAGTCAATCGTCTTCTCCAGCTATTCTGTTTGTTTAAATGTAGCAATGCAGAAAAATACAATGGACATGAAGGAAGTTGGTATGCAGGAAGACATGTAAAAAAAAAAAACAGAGTTCGATTTATTTCATTGTAGTGGCACAGAAAATACAAAAGACATCAAGATAAGTTATTATGTAGGAAGATACACAATATCTACATACAATAAATTAGGTGAACACATATACATACAATAAATGAAATACAAAACAATGGAATATGAAATAACAATACAAGCATGTACCTTTGTATCTCCTCTTCTACACTTGTGGTAAAGACTCCTTCATTTTCTCTAGCGATTTTGTTTGTTTCAATGTGAGAACGCACAAAATACAATGAACATGAATGGAAGCTGGTATGCAGGGGAGAACAAGTAATATGTACATAGAGTAAATGAGAATCAAGGAATAGAATAAAAGATAGTTAGAAACATGAACCTTTGCTTTTCTTCATCCATGGTTGTAATTATATAAAGTTTTTCCTGTCCAAAATATATTACAACCCATAAAATATTAAGAAATTGCATGGCCATAGATGAATGATTTTGGTTTTCTGTAGAAATGTATCCAGATACGCTTTGAGACATGGAAATATAATTTTGCAGTATCTTTGATGTACATCTCATATTTCAAGTACAAGACAAATTGTATCGTGGTCACACCAGTCTGTGTACAAGATAAAGAGGTTGTATTGTGATATGGGCACATTTCACCATATATGGTTAATAAGTGCATTTTGCACATGTTTTATCTTAACAAAAAGACAACAGACATTGTAATTACACATGTAGTTGTCCAATTATTTGTTATGCCACTATTTTGTATCATGTCAACAATGAAGTATCCTAGAATGATAATGGTTTCGTCCAAATGTAAATGGTGTGATGCATTTGAGAACACATTCATTATGCTAGCAATGTTGAATGCCAAGCAACATAGAAACTGAATATTGCAATTTGCAATCCACGAAACACCACTCTTGCTAGCACCATCTTAGTATCCTTTTCTTCTACAAGAACATTTTGCAAAGGCATGTAGGTATGGTCCAGAGCTAGGAAAAAAATTTGGAGCAAAATTTAAGAGAATAATAGGTGGGCACAGGACATGCGTCAGATCTCGAATTCGCCAGACATGACAAATGACAGAACCGCAAGTCCACTTGTGGGTGTAGGACCTGAACACTGCAAAGTACAAAAAAAATAGCTCCAACTGCCGGCGCAGTACCCCAACCCTGCAAAGCTGATGTAAACAAAAGAAAAAAGCAAGAAAAAATCCAACAAGGAAGCACGAACAGGCCCAACTGCAGCCCCAGGACCTCAAACTCGTAAACCTGAGCCAAACAACAACAAGCAACAACTGAAGAATAAATGAACCAATGAACAAGCAACATCCATTGAACCAGTAAACAACATATGTATCTCCAATGATTACCAAATTGTAGCCAAAGCACAGAAGGAACCCGAAACATATGACGAGCATACTAGTAGAAACAATCAAACATTCTTACTTGCAAACTGCAAACAGTGAACAACAAAGAACAAATAGAAATGAAATTGTAGCATCGAAACTTACTTCGAAACGATGAACAACAGAAGCACAAGTCAAATTGTGGGTGCAACATTGTTGGCAGCCATTTCACATTTTTATCCTATCTCTATAAGCTGCCTACACAAGTGTTTTGGAACCCTTGATTCTCATCGCAAGTTTTTGAATAAAACAACATTGTCATTTTGCGCATTTGCACACCTGCCTTTTATTCTCGTTTTCACGACTGCAAGTGTGAAAATTTTGATTTCGAAGTCATGTCAATGGAATTAAAATCGTCACTGGATTATTATGGTCACTCTTGTCTATGTGTTCATTGCATTTCCAATCCAATTATAGTCACACATTTGGAAAGACACTAAAACCTTTACTCATTTGGCATTATTTTTGTTGTTAATATGACTTGATTTTTATAAGACTGTGATGATATTCTAGTGATTGTGATTAAATCATTGATTTAATGGTGGTTTGATGTACTTTGATCAAATTCCTTAGCGCATTGGTTTCATGAAAACACATTGACATTGTGGTTAGACCCTCGGTGCAATCATTTCATACAACAGATACTTGTTATGATCGAACCCTTGGTGCTGATTTCGAAACATTATTTTGATTTTAAAACCATGCAAACACTATTGCTTATGCAAATTTTTGTGTCGACTTACCATAGCTTTTATTAATTGTTTGAATGACATTGCTTTTAACACACTGCAATAGTGATTTGAATCACCATATGCATCGTCAATTGTATAGTTGGATATGACTGTTTTTCATCGGTTGATTTTGTTCCACCACCCTCTCACACTTGGGCATTAATGCCTCCCTTCTATCCCGAGTCATCTCTGTTGGTTTTGGGGAAATCCCTGAGCTTTCGAACCTACGTATCCCTGTCCAAACCCTTGACCATTTACCCTGCCCATTTTGTATTCTATTCCATGGCACCTGTGGTGCATGTAGAGCCTAATGGCAACCAAACACTCCTGTTGTTCGACAATGCTCGTGAGGATTTGGAAAATAGTGGCTGGCTGGTGTTTATCCAAAGATTTGAGGGTTTCAACCTTTTGGTTGCCCAACAGTTCACCCTCACCTTCGACGGATGTAGGGCTAAGGTTGGAGACATACAACTCGAGCTAAATGAGGAATTCCTAAGCTCAACTACAAGACTACCATCTACAGGGAAAAGGTGGTTTAAAAATTCCAAAGTAGACGAGGTGCCGTGGCCTCTCCTATTCACATCTAGAAAGATTGTTAGCTGCGATAGAGGTATGCCAGTCGCTACCCTCAAACCCAGGTGGCACGATCTTTTGGAAATTGTTAAGCAATTTGTGACCTGTGAAGGTCGTTGTGGCTTAGTATTTTTGTATCATCTTCGGTTATTGATGAATTTTATAGACTACCCTCTGAATATGCCACATTATCTCTTACGTAGTCTGTAGAAGATGTCCAAACGATTTAAGGGTGAGAAGGCTGATAGCATCCTTTTCCATCACTACTTGATCAAAGTTATTATTGTTCATCGTTTAAGCCTTAGTGGTGACTGTTGGCAAGCCTTCCTATCAAGGAATGGCTTTGCCACCTCCGAGTGTGTTCTAATGGATAAATTTGTGGTCACTGAAACACTGGTTGAGCCAGCCATGCCACCTCCTACCCTTTTACCCCCTGTCAAACCCTTGAATTACTCCGACATGGACCTACCCGATACCATGGCTGACCCGTGTGCTAAAGAGAATACTAAGGCCGTCAAGAGGCCTGTGAGGAAGAAAGGAAAAGGTGATACTGTTGTCAACAGTAAGGGAAAGAAAAATCCTGATGGATATCGAGATGTGCTCGGAACAAGCCTAAATAGAGCACTGACCAAAAGCCTATCGTCTTGAGCGAGGATTCAGACTTGGAGATCGAACATTTCCTAGCCAAGGAATACCCCTACTCTCATGGCCTCTGCTATATGGAACCCTGTGACTATGTTTCCAACTTACCTCTGTGCCTCAAGAGCGACCCTAACTACCCGGGAATTAAGCTTCACAATCAAACCCCTGGTAACTTGAAAGAACCCTCGCCTGTGATGCCAAAGCCCGATCAACCATCGTGTACTCAATGTAATTATTGGCTTGAACGTTATTACACCGATGTTCCCCTATTGCAATCTAAGATCAAATCATTAGAGGAACGAGTTACAGTGTTGTCAAAGGAGAACGATAGGCTACAAGCCAACGAGAAGAAACAAAAAACCACCAGCTCAATTGTCTTCAGAAATGTCGAGGTAACAACGGCTTTTGTCAATTCAAAGTTATCATGATCAAATCATTTTCTTACTGCCCAGGTATGTATTTCAACATCAATTTTGTTTTATGAGTTGGTTTGAATTAATATAGTCGATTGGGTTTGCTTTCGTTTAAGTTCTGTTCGAATAGATTCAAGAAACGATTCTGTTTCGTTTTGAATAAATATTTTCGTTTTGGATTATGATGGCATTCGACTTGTACAAAAGATTTGTTTGCTAAAATTGTGTATCTATGTTTTGATTGATATGATTTTGCATTAGTATAACGATTGTGTCGGCCTCGAGTTAGTTCGATTCATTTCTGTTTGGTTTGATTTGCAAACAATGCTGTGTGCCTTGAATTAGCATAATTATTTGTATGAGTTGGATTAGTATCAAAGACAGATTCGATACGGCTTTGTTAGTTTGGATTTAAAAAAACTATTCTGTTGAGTGTTGGATTGACATATTATGTCTATATTGAATTCTTACCAGAGGTTTGCTTGATATTCGTTTTGGGTCTGTTTCGATTGAAATAGATTCAAACATGATTTCATTTGCTCTCAATTATCATAGAAGTTTTGGTTTAAATAATTCTCTTTGTTTTAAATTAGCAATTAAAGATTTGTTTAATAGTTCGAATATATTTCTTTTAGTTTTGGATTGATTTAGAATGGTCCTATTTTCAAATTAGACCAGCTACAGAATCTCACGATTCTGTAGCTAGTCTTAAAATTTAGATTTTTGTTAATTTTACCAATGAAACATTATCTAAACTTGTCTATTATTGTCTACTTGCAGGTACCTACGAATTTCAATGGCAAATTGGGCATGCTGTGGCAGTTTAGAAGATACTTGTTGTGATATAGTTTTTTTTTTAAGTTGTTGGTCATAGGCAGAAATAGAGACTTGGGAGATTATTCCCACATTTTTTGTAAACTGTTTTTGATAATTCCCACAGGGATGTTTTACCCTGTGGCCTTTAAATACTTGTTATGTTTTGTAATGAATCCATCATCGATTGTTGGGAGAATAAGACTATGGATTTATGATTATACAAACTCGAATGGAAGTGGATCTTTTGTAACAGTTTTAGCTTTCAATTTATCATACTTTCGTTCAGGTTTTGTGCATTGTAATCTGTGATTAAGTCATTGACTACTTTAGATATCAAGACTTATTACAGGTTAATGCGTTGTGATTTAAATTCTGTCCATGTCTTATGTATCTCAGTTTTAATACAACAATTACTCTGTTTCGATTTAATGAATAAAGGTTTATCTTCTTCATTAAATGAATCATTTTGTACAAATCTTTGCATACAAGTCTATCTAATTGTGATGGTTTATAAATTATAAGATTGTTGTTGTTTTATGTCTTGTTGGTTCTATCATTGATATTCAAAAGAGCATTGCTGCTTCCTGTTTACAAGAGGCTTGTGGAAAATCTGGTGCGGGTTTCCTCCCATCGAAGAACTGAATCAGATACTTTGCATGGAACAAATTGAAATCATTATTGCAGATTAGTTTATTAGTGTTATTTAAGCAGTTT
>JZKD02S0676468.1:937752-950824 GCA_000966675.3 Picea glauca
TTAGGATTATTATTTTAATTGCTCATCTTAGATAGTTTTCATTTTATTTCTTTCTCATAAAATTATAAAAATAAAAAAACAATAGTTTTGCTGTCATAGGACAGTTTACAAATGAATTTTGCAGGTTTTCATTTAAAATCTGTAATCTGTAAATATTGTACATTTGTGATTAAGATTTAATTGTGTTGATAGCTGAACATTTAATCACGTAAAATTATTGTTTTATGATATCGGTTAGTAAATTGTATGTATTTGTTTTAGATTTGTATATAGTTTTACTGTAGCTTCTTTTCCCACTTAGATTAGTTGTTCTTAGTTTAGCTTTTTTTTTTCGTTTTTCTAGGACTTAGATCGGCCAACGGAGCCGCTAAACCTGTCGGGGTGGATCATACCAAACGGCTTGGGTTATTTAGAAAACCCCCGACCGGATTCACTCCTCTAGTTGACGAGCATTCAATTTTGCCCGCCAACAAACACCTAGACCCCGCAAAGTAAAAAAAACAGCTCCAACTGCGCATGCAGGACCCCAACCTTGCAAAGTTGAAGTAAACAAAAGCAATCAACAAGCACCAACAGGTCCAACCATAGGTGCAGGTCCTCAACCTTGCAAATTTGAACCAAACAACAACAAGAAACAACCGACGAACAAGCGAACAAGAAGCACCCATCGAACCAGTAAACAATGTATGTATCTTCAACGATGACCAAATTGGATTCCAAGCATAGAAGAAGTAAGAAACATACAATGGCTATGCGACTGGTGGTGGACAACAATATTGTCCAAATTCACTACAACATTGTATGGAAAAATTCGAGGAAAAATGTACACTGAGAAACCTATTTAGGTAAACATTTAAGGCTATTAGACTATTTAAGGGCCTCATGGTATGCAAACATTTAAGCTGTCAGGATTGTTTAAGGACCTCGCACTATGTAAAGATTTAAGTTGCCAGGTCTATTCAAGCACCTCAAAAAAAGTGTCAATGCTCTAAACCTTCGATATGTAAACATTTCAATACAAATAGAAATAATAATAAAAACATTAAAAAACTGCGTCGATGCTCATAACTTTCGGTATGTAAATATTTTAGTAAAAATGTAATAAAAATTAAAAAAGAGCGTCTAAGCTCAAAACTTTGGATATCTAAACATTTACAACATTGGGAACAACGAAGCTAGCAATAATACCCCCAATATATTCTCCAATGAGACGATGACATATAAGGTTTTTTTTATTATATAAAAAAAAATGTTCTTACTTCTATAGTTCGAACAATACAGATGATGCGAAAATTTATAGTCAAAGGACATATTAATATGAAATCAACGAAATATCGATCACTATAGTCCCTCTACACCTTCGACATGGACTAATACGGCCTAGAAATAGGGAAGAATAAGTCAAATGTAAGAAGACCTAATAGAAGTTTCTGCTTCTAGAAGGATTGTTAGCCTATGACTTACCTTAACCAATCACTAAATCTAATTGTCACCTATATTTGTATTATTCATTTAGGATATTAGTGATATATCCTCAAGTCATGACTAATGAGTTAGTTGATATTTCCTAGCCTAGTCATCATGCATGATTTTAGGATCTAGAGAAAATCTCTCTATGAGGTGGCATCGCCCATTGTACTATAAATATGTAACATTGGTGTGAATAAAGTGAGTGTTGGCTAGTGAACCTTTTCCCCATCTTCTTGTTCATGTCTATATTTTAACAATTGGTTTCAAAACCATGGTGAAGAAATGATAATAATATTAAAGTTCCTTGAGTCTTAAAAGGCTTGATAGTTTCTTATGGTAGTAATCCATAGAAGGTGAGAGATGAGAGTTCTTTTATTTGATAGTGATCCAAGCCAATGATGAAGTAATGGTGAGTTACTCCATGGTAGTGATCCATGAGAGAAGTGAAGCGGCGTACACCAACCAAATTTCAGATCTGCATAGGTTTGGACATGACGACAAATGGTAATTTATCATGAAAATATTTGATAACTCTCATTTGCAATTTCTATTGAAAATTATAAGCATTGTTGCATATGTTTTCATGAGATCTGTATTATGATCTTGTAATTTGAGTTATTCTCCTTAAGTTAGACTAGATCTATATCTAGAAAAGTACAAGCATTTGGAGATTGAAAGAGTGAATAATCCTGTTAGTAGACATCAGTCGAGGTAGAAAGAGAATCCTCACTGGCGCAGAACGTAATGGTCATCATTGTTCATTCTGAAATAACATGCATATATCAAGAAATTCGTGGATTTGGTTAAAAAAAATGGCGAGCTTATTATCTTCCTTATTTTATTTGCGTGGCATTTCTGATGACAAAGACATGCTATCATGATAAATTCCATTGGGGTTTTGAGATTTTCGTGTTGACCCAAGAGCCGTAAGAGATCAAGTCAGTGAATGTGCCCTCCTCACGGATCTGCAAATGCCTTTGTCCCCTCAACGGATCAGTGGCTGTCCAAACTGAAATTTGAAATCATAAAAAGGTTGGGATCTGTGTTGGAAGAGAGATCTGGAAATACAACACTCATTTGGAAATTCGTCCGCAAGATCTACCAACAACTATCAATCCATGACAGTCTATCCCCATCTTTTATTCGTGTATTGTGAAATTTCATCCAGTTTGGAAGCACTGGTGGGATCTGATCTCCTCGAGGCATCCAAAGAATAGAGCACAAAAATTCCAGTAAATCCGGGAAAGTGAATGTCGGCCGAGTTGCTCGAGTCTAAGAAGTTTAGCTCCTTACAAGAATGGTAATTGAAATAATAATTGCTCACAAAAGACCTCTTTCTGTATTGCACTTTCATCCGAGTGGCACCCTTCTGGTTAATGCAACTATTCATGCCATCTCCCTTGGGGAATTGATCAAGGGAAAAAATCCTTTAGGAATTAATCTAATCTCCTTCTAGTAAGATCCGAATTTCCCGAGGATACGAAGCACTCTCTCCTTATGTTCCAAGACTTCGGAACTCAACATTGACCGTATGTTAGAAGCATTTCCCTGTTGTGGTCGCAAATATGGATTCTTATCAGACCCAAGAGTTGGAAAATAAACAGATACATTGTAATGAGCAGGCTGAGGTTTATTATCTCCCAGCTTGTGTGCAATTTCAGATCCACCCCATGGACCACCAGATTCAACTGAAGAATCAACAAAACATGACAGCTGTGAACTGTATGTTCATGATTCTTCACTACAAGGACGGGTTACTGTAATGGCGACCCATAATTTTGAAGAGAGTATCCTGGTGACCGAAAACTCCACAACTGAAGAACGTAGCCATGTCTCATGAGACCCTCAGCGCTACCGCTTGTCTATATTTATAGATCGAATTGGGAAAATACACGTTGTTCTAGAATAAATGTTTGCAGCAACAAGTTGATCTGCCTGTACAACAACAATTGCACTCTTGTATATGCCCAGGGGCCTCTTAGTGTTATCCACTATGAATGCGTTATCAGAGCTTGTATGGATAGCCTGATGTGAAGAGTCTGCGCATAGATCTGGTGCATAGTCCTGGAGGTCGATTCTTTTGAAAATTGTGTGTAATTATGGCGTGGAGACCCACGGTTGAGAGTTGTGGTTACCTACTTGCATGTTAGACCTGGAGTTCGACTTTGTTAGACCTGGAGTTGGACTATTTCGCAATCTACCTATAAAATCTGTTTGCAGAGCATGTAGAGATAGAACAAAGAGAAAATAGTTATCGTCTATGAAGTTATTTGTTGATAAATCTGACTCAGTTTTGAAATCTGGGCGAATGGCCTGTAAATGAAGAAATCTGTGCTTGGTCTTGGATTAGGGAAGAACATAAAAGGATCCCGTGGAGATCGCCAAGAAATTTGAAAGAAAGCTAATCCCCACATCAAAATGCGCTGTAGAAGTCACTGATTGACATTTTCTGATGAGATCCATGCATCATATTTGCCAGCTGGAAAGTGAGATCACCCAACAACCAATGTGGAGATTCAAGGTGATTAATTCGATAAAAAAAAATTTTTAATATTCACGCCTTGAAATCGATTTGATACTTGTGTAATATAAATAGTTTCACACAAGAGAAAAAAAAAACAACAACAAAAAAAGTTTTTTATATTGACTTTGTGCTATCATTGTTAAGAAGGTATCTTCATATCAATGTATTTGATGGCATAATTATGAGGTTGATCACTTTATCTAAGTCTCTTTTGAGCCAGGAGTTAAACCTTTGTAATGAAAGCCCTTAAGTTTTACGTAAAAGAGTAAAGATAAGAGTCCTTCGCAATGGTTGTTTTTGTATTCAAAGGACAATAGACTTTTAATCATGCCAAGTTAATAAAAATATGATTTTTGGTGGATGTTTGTCCTAGACCACCCAAAAATTTAATAAGGGGGTTTAAGGATATTTGTGCTTGTGTGTGATTGTGATTGTGCTAGTGGATGATTTTTTTCTTGAAGATGCTAATTTGTGTCTAGTCTTTGACACATCTCATTTGGAAAACAAACACACACAATTAATGTCAATAAAGTACATGCACAGTCAAGAGAAATTAATTAAGAAGCAACAAAGATATCAAGTTGTCAATCACATCAACAATGAACAAAACAAGATCATAATCAAAGGAGAACTAGACTCAAAAGCATCGACAACACATTCAAATTTTAAGAGTAATTCAACTTCAGAATTAGGATTTATTGTAGCTTACAAATAGTACTTTTTTTGTAAGTGTGAAATCTAGTGAAGTTGAATTTGTAATTTTCAGGTGCATTCTCAGTTGAGCCCGACACTAAAGAGTCATTGTAATTTTGTGTCATAATTGACAAGGATGAATAGTTTAACTCAAATAATTTTAATCACAAGTTTGGATGCATTTTCAGTGGTAACTGACATCCTCATATTCCTGAAAGCAAGTTCAAGCGAACAACTGCAAGCGAGCATGAAGAGCAAGTGAACGTGAAGTTCAAGCAAATTCAAGTGAGCAATTCAAGTGAGCGAGTTGCAAGTAAGCCTTCCTTTGTCAAGTAAAATTGTAATCAGGATCTACCTGCACAAGGAGACCTCATTTAGTGTTTTTGAAATGGATCGAAATCTAGAATTATTAGAGTTACTGAACACTCTAATAAACACCACTGAAGATAACACAATGATATTGAACAAAGCAACTCTTCAATAAGTTTTAACCTGTTTGCAAGTGATGAAATCTAAAGTCAGACTTCTTCAAGATCAATCACAACTATTGAATGATGAGTTGATAGATCTCAAAAATCAACAGCCAGTGAAGTGTTCTGAACTAGTTTTTGTTCAACACAATCCTCTCTATGATGATGATGATGATGATGTTTTTGATCAACAATGAGTGAAGGAGAAACTCAGTAAGACAACTTCGTATGCATACAAAGACAAAGCTATTCATGAACCTATATCTCAAGAGTTTGATTTTGAGTTTAGTGAAGAAAACCTTTCAATGTTGCAACAACATGCAGTAAATCCAATTCCACGGATGTCAAGGAAACATGTTCAAAATACTCTTTCCAAGACCATCATCAGACCTTGGGAAGAAATCATCTACAATAAGAATAGAACAGGACTTGGATATGATAAGGAAGTTACCTTTCATATTCCTGATTATTCAAAACCAATCCAGTTTCAAAGTGTTGGATTCCTTCAAGAAATTTAAATTTCACCTGTTCAAGTTCAACATCAGAATGAAAAGTGCCAACATTGTAATCAAGTTGGTCAAAAGGAGAATCAGTGTTTTGATCTTCATCCTTGGCAGCATTGTGGAAAGTATAACCATTATTCATACATATGTTCAACATTGAAGAAGCCCGCAAGATTGAAGATTCACTATGAGTGGATTGATCCTTGGCAGTGGTCATCAACAACCAAGCGATTATATAAGTCTTACCGAAGAATTCAATCTCGAGTAAAGACCAATCTTGTAGCAAATAACATTTTTGTACCTCACATAAGTGGTCCTCTTATGGCATAGATTTCAAGCATGGCCCTCACGAGATGAGATAACATGTGGTTGTTTCCACATGCCTACTTTATGTTATACTCAAATGGAACAAGTATGGTACTCTCTTGAGCATAGAAGGATGGAGTACAATGATGAAAATCTCATGCACCTTAAGGGGGGGAGTTCAAAATTCCAGTGAAGATGATTCATGAAACCACTAGTGGTCTCTCCTTTCAGATGACAAAGGGGGGAATTGATGATGGAATTGGAATTGGTTGTCAGAATAAAATTTTCGACAAGTATGCCAAGTGGGCATGAAATTTTCTAGATGGGCAACTGCGGTTTGTAGATGACATACTTTAGCAAAATTATTGTTCAATAAGTTTAAGTTGAATCATACATAATTGGGATGTTGATTTTGATTTTGAGAGCAATGATGTGGACGTTTGGTTCACATAGATGGTCATTCGACCTAGAAGAGGACAAGAGGATCCTTCTGCATTGCAGCTTGGAATTTGATTGAGTTGTCAGGCATTTTCATGGATGTGTCAGACTAGAAGTTGATTCACTTCTCTTGGTTCGCTCCCATCAGATTGGAGTTTACATTAAGTGAAAAAATTACATGCATCCTGGCTCACATGATTACATAGTGAGATTTTCCATAGATGGCATACTTTGGGAGGATTATGGTTCAATGAATTGCAATTGAATCATACACATGATACATTGGGATGCCGTTGGACACCTAAAAGTGTCTAAATTGGTTAGTGCTTATCCAAAAACCATCGGATACATGGTATCAATTGATCAATGGTTATCTCAAACCACAGATTCAGAGAGCACTTCAATGATACACTGATAGTAGAGTTGTGATACTACATGTTCACCAATTAGCAAAAGACATCAGATTCTTCTAGCTCAAATACTTGGCAAAATGATCGAATTGTCAAGCAATCAGGGAATGTTCAGATATTGCAGCTATCGAATTCCATATCTCAACTCTTTTCTAGTTCATTTCAGGTGAACCATTCGGCATCCAGATTGGTGGTTTTTCATGCAGTTATTCATTGAGGCTCAACACAGGAGTTTCAGTATGAAGACTTGGAATTGATACCAGTTTATGCTTTATTGCTGGTATTATTGATCAGAATTTTGATTGAGGGGGGGATTATTAGCCTATGGCTTACCTTAACCAATCACTAAGTCTAATTGTCACCTATATTTGTATTATTCATTTATGATATTAGTAATATATCCTCAAGTGATGACTAATGAGTTAGTTAAGATTGCCTGGCCTAGTCATCATGCATGATTTTAGGCTCTAGAGAAAATATCTCTATGAGGTGGCATCACCCATTGTACTATAAATATGTAACATTGGTGTGAATAAAGTGAGTGTTGGCTAGTGAGCATTTTCCGCCATCTTGTTGTTCATGTCTATATTTTAACAAGGATATTCCTTTAGATTGTTCTTTTGGATAGACATGTTTAGTATAAATAGGGGTATAGGGTATGAAGAGGCAAGGGAACATTTCTATCACTAATCAAGGTGCTATTTTTGGTGTTATTCTGGTATTATTCTGGTATTATTCCAGTGTTGTTCTGGTTATATCATTGTTGTTCTTCCATTTCTAGATAAAATATTTATGTTTTACATACTATTTTATATCTGGAATACTGCAAGTGGTATTAGAGCACTTTCCTTGGCAGAAAATTGTGGGTTAATTTTTTCAGGGTAGAGATGTATTTCAACGTCATAAAGCTACAAAGATCTTACGTGCATAAACCTGCGGTCGGGGAGTCATACACACATGAAATACAAGTGTTACTTAAGCACACATCTGTTGGGCACCCTTATAACCTCTGTTGGTACCCCTTCGAGTGGTAGCACATTAGACATCACCTGTATACAGATCGACCTAGATCTCCTGAAGCCCTCCATAGTTAAACCGATTAACCACTTGACTTCTATAGTGCCATCGAGAACAACACTCGAGAATGTACTCTCTAGTACCTGGGTAGTCGAGTAGTACGACTAAAGGCATGATATAGCCTCCTTAGTTTGTGCCCTGAGATATTGGGACGAGTACTAATGTTGGACCCTGCACTTATATTAGAGAGCTATAGCACAGGGAAAACCCTTGTCCGTAGACACCCTACATACCTTAACCCTTGGGATGGAAACAAAAAAAGAACATACATGATCTATTTCCGCGCAACTGTGCCTCCTTCAAAAAAATGCTTCTAAAAGTGATGCAAGGATTTATCATGTTATCAGACACAACTATGCCATGAAGTCTATTATTGATTACATGGAAATAGAATCAGATCTTCCACTGCACCAAGAAGTCTAATTCGATATGCCCAATCGAGAATGAATAGAAATGCAGAGAGTCGTTCAATGCCCGCAACGTCGCTGTGAATGCAATGTGTTATCAAATAAAGTTGTCAAGGTCACAGGACGACCAAGTACTTTGTTTGCACAGGAAAAAGTCATGAGCGAAATGCAGTGTTCAGAGCCATCCATTTCGAGCTTGGAATACAAGCGAGCAGACATGCTCGATTTTCAATGACGGAGATCCCATGTATAGTTCAGATCATTCGTCAGATCAAGAAAAGAATAAGTCATGACCATCAAAACTCATTGGAGAGAGATCAACGGTGGGAAGGAATTGCGGGGATCGAAAAGCAAGTTAAAGTTTCTGTAAGTTGGGAGCCTGCAATCGCTCAGGATCGTTGATCTTTCTAGATCAACAGATCAACAGTGCATGTCAATCCCTCTACGAACGAGCATCTTCACATTGTGGGAATCAATAAGGAAGTTAAAGTTTGTGCATGTTGTGAGCCCGCAATCACTCAGGATCATTGATCTTCAAGCAAGGGACACATGGCAGGTGATCTCGTACTCCGAGAGGAAGCAAGCATAAGCTAAGTGAGTAAAGGACTCCCAAAATCCTGAAGCCCGAAGTTCATCTGGATCGTCCATCAACGAGGACACACGGTGCCAGATCTCTCACTCCAGAAATATGGCGCTTCAGAGGATTGTAAGAGATATGCATTGAAAAGGCCCGAAGCCTAAACTCCCTAAGTGAATCTTGACCGTCCAAAACAAGAGGACACGTGGAGGCAAATATCTCACTTTGGAGATACGAAACTTCGAAGGATTGTGCAAGAAAATAGAAGAAAACTCCCGAAGCCCGAACTCCCAAAGTAATTGTGGACCGTTGATCTTTACAGCAGTATCACTGGAAGGCTCAAAGTCCCGAATTTAATGAGAGGCTACCAAGTCAACTGGGAGAAAGTGACTTCGGGAGATTTCCATCCAAACTTCTCGAATCCTGGAGTGTCGAAGTGCCGAAGACACATGACACTCATCTAACACTAGCCATGACATTATATAGATTCAAGCCACCACGTCACATTCGGGAGAGCATCCTACGAGAGGTATTCCTGCTCAACATTCAAAGCTCCCAAGTGCCAAAATTGGCTCCATCTCTAAGCATGGTCTAAAATGGTTCTGGAGTTGGAAGACAGATAAAGTTTAGCGGGGGTGCTAAAATAACAGGGTTTCCCAGATCGTGGATTTGAAAAAGATCGACGACCACACTTCATTGCGGGGACAGAACATGATCAAACGATAAAATTATTGAGTGGTCCCGAAATCAAAACTGTGGTAAGGCAAAAGGGCTACGTGGCAGAAGGTGGTGAATTGTGGGCTCAAAAGAAGTGTGGATCCAAACCACCTTTGACAACCCCGAAGTCGCGTTCTCATTAAGCACTAAATCCAATAGCCGCACATGGATTCCCCCTAGTCGTCAAGCCTTGTCTTGATCCCAAGGAGAAATCAGTTAATGAACAATGACTGCTAGTTGAAACCTTGGCTCACTCCATAAATGAAAAGCATGGAGGGTCTGTCCATGGAGACATAACTGTCAGCAAGAGGTACCACGAGGGACGATTTTTTCCTGTAGGCCCTATTGGCAGCCAATTCAATTTTTTCCATTGCCCTATAAGCTACCTACACCTATGTCTTCTGAAATTCAAATTGTCGTCGCATTTTGCAAATAAATGATATTTTCATTTCTTGTGACACTTGCAAATTGGTTTCCATTTAGTTTTCACGACTGTAAGCGTGAAAACTCCTCCATCGTTCTTTGAACTGTCATGATATTTTATTGATATTTTTGGCACTTACCTTTGGATTATCATTAAGTGGCTAAAAGATTTTTGAAACTGTGCCTATTTGCCTATTCTTACTTCGATTGCGCAACTTGATTTTTATTTTGGCAAGGCATTGAGCATGAAAATTTATGTTTTTTGAAACTTCCCTAGTCATTAAATTACACAGGGGTCATGGTTTATTTTTATTTTTATATATATAATGTGATCCTTATGTTAAATTTTTTATAGCTCTTGGCTTGTCAATTGTATGAAATCGATTGTCACAATGTTTTAAAACCTTTGATTAAAATGTTTGATTATGCAATGGCACGTTGATTAAACATTTGGCTTTGATGTCACATTAAATATCCATGGTTTGAAATGTGGTAAGTGGCGCGTTGGTATATTATTCATCGTTTGATTTTTGGGTTGGTTGAATAGTGTGGTTTGAACGATGTTATGATTGTTTCAACAGAGGATTAATTTGGCGGTTGTACTTTTCCATTACTATTTTGCATGGCGGTAAGTGATTCCATCACCCTCGCATGTGCACATTAATGCTTCCCCTTTGATCGTTCATAGTGGTTAGACCGAATGAATCTGCTCCTGTGTGCTGGTGTTTTCGAATCAAACCCTTACCATGTGCCCGTACCATGGCTCCAGTCGTGAGGGCTGAACCGAATGGTAGCCAGGCTCTGTTGATGTTCGACAGTGCCCATGGTGACCTCGAAGACAATGGGTGGCTCCCGTTCATACATAAATTTGAAGGTTTTAACCTCTGCATGGTTAGGCAATTCGCCATGACCTTTGATGGCTGTCGAGCCAAGGTCAGCGATGTTCAATTGCAAATTGACGAGAAGTTTATCAGTCTTGCTACGGGTTTGCCTGCCACTGGACAACGATGGTCCAAGAATTGCAAAGTGGAAGAGGTCCCTTGGACACTGCTCTTCCAGTCGCGTAAGGTTGGCTCCTGTGACAAAGGTTTACCTGTGACCATGCTTAAACAACGCTGGCATGACTTACTGATGATCATCAAACAGTTCATCACCTGCGAAGGTCGGTATGGTTTTGTTTTCTTACACCACCTTCGTTTTATTATGGTTTTCATGGGTTATCAGCTCAATATGCTGTATTATTTGCGTAGAAGCATGTTTAAGATGTCTAAGAAGTATAAAACAAACCAGGCTGACAGCAGCCTTTTTCACTATGGGCTGGTTAAAATGATTGTTGTTTATCATTTGGGGTTAAACGGAGACTGTTGGAACTATTTCCTTGCTTGCAATGGTTTTGAGGATTCGAATCCTCCACAGGTTGACAAACCTGCGGTGACCGAGAACAAAGCTATACCCCTATTCGGAAGGTTTGTGTGCCAAACCCTCGTATGACTTCGTGTCAAACCTACCACCTTGCTTGCAAAATGACCCTAACTACCCAGGCATTAAGCTGCCTTGTGAAACCCCCAGTCATTCATCTAAACCCTCTCCTGCTCTGTCGAAGCCTACAGTGCCACCCTGTGATCAATGCGGCTCATGGTTAGAGAGGTATTATCTTGATGTGCCGATGCTACAGTCAAAGATTAAATCTTTGGAGGACCAGGTTACACTGCTTACCCATCAAAAGGCTGAGCTACAGACCACTGATAAGAGACAAAGAATGACAGGCTCCATTTTGTTTAAAAATGTGGAATCGACCACAGCTATGGTGAATTCTAAGCTGGCGTAATTGGATAGCCTCGTCACATAGGTATGTGTAATATCAATCATTTTTGTAAATAGTATCAGTTTATATAACGATTCAAATTTGGTTTGAATAGCTCTGTTCAGTATTGATTGTTTTCGTTACATTGTATACTTAGCCTTGCTTTGAATGAATGGAATTTCGTTTCCCAGTTTAGTTTCGATTAGATTTTAATCGATCCGATTTGATTTGATATGGATTTGAGTTGTTTGATTAAGCCAAAATGAATGCTCTGCTGTCGATTGAAGTCGTTTGATAGACACAAGTTGTTTCTCATATTTCGATTCTGAACATAATTTCATTTCGTTTTGATTTCGTTATGATGTATATGCTATGATTGGTAACAATTGTGATTCGGTTAACTATTACGGTTTTATGTCCATATGGTTTTCGAACAAATCGAATACAGTTTGGATTGTTTTTAAAATGATTCTGCACAAATTCACCCAAATCGTGAATGGATTCAATTCGTAACAATTATGTGAAAACCAGCCGGTTAATTCGTTTTGGTTTGCTGTTAGAACGACCCTGTTATCGGTTGGATTTGTAATGAATATTCGGTTACGAGTTGATTTGTAAAACGAGATTGGATTCACTATTATTCTATATTCAACTCAGTCACGATTTGTTTCGATTGTTGCCCAGTTTATGATTATCATTTATGTCGACTTGATGATGGTTGTGATCACTATTAATTGATCCTGTTTGTTGACTGTATAACGTTCAGCGATCGAAATCTATGGCAAATTTTGGTTGATGCTATTATATTTATCCATGATCGTAATAGTCTTTCCATCTTTGTATTTAATTAAAACAACATGAATCTTATGCTACATTATTATAGCTATAACGAATGGATTCTGGTTGTGTTGGATTAGATCGCATCGCACATGATATGACTCACTATGGATTTCATTTGATATGAAATAGTCTTGTTACTGTTTGACCCGATTTTATGGCAAAATGAAATAGAGTATTCTCACCCCTGTTTTGATTAAATCACTTTTGATTATGTTTTATATTGAATGATAAAATCATTGGAAGCATTAGTGATTCATTTTTAATGTTTATTGAAAGAAAATTGGATTTGATTCTTTTTAAAAGATTTGATTTGATTTCTATCTGATCCTGTATGCTATTTTAGACTAGCTACAGAATCAGATGATTCTGTAGCTAAGTCTGTAGAATCAAATTTTTATTGTTTTGTAAATGAA
>JZKD02S0676468.1:953089-964995 GCA_000966675.3 Picea glauca
ATTTTGTTTCATGTTGTGTATATCAATTTGTATCTGGTTAATGACTACTTTAGCTATCTTAATCATGTGCAAATGATATAATTTAATCATTGTTATCCATATCTGTTTTCTTCTAGGTATTTAACGAACATAGCAATTGCTTAATTCAGTTTGTGAATGACAGATTTCTTTTCTCCATAAGTTGAATTATAAAGTATAAGTTTTTGCATAACAGGTTTCCCTTATTGTAGAGATTTATAAATCATAAAATTGTTATGATTTTTTATGTCTTGTTTGTCTTGTAAACAACTCAAAGAGTAGTGCAGCCTATCATTTACGAGAAGTTTATGGACTAACCGATGCGAGTTTACTTCCTCCGACCAGCTTCGAAGTCATCATACACATGACAAATTAGGAGCGCTTCCAGGTCAATCTGTCATTTATCTGTTAGCATATTTGTTAGTATTGTTAGTTAGATATATATGTTTAATATATTAGATTGTTTAATTTCAGTAAATATATTAGATCGTTTAATTTCAGTAAGTTTTATTTCTTATTCATAAAATATAAAAATCAAAAAATATCTCTGGCTGTCTTAGGGCAGAAAACACATGAGTTTTACAGGTTTTATTCAAATCTGCAAGTTGTGTATATTGTATATTTGTGAATAAATTGTAATTCAACTAGTAGTTAGACGGTTAATTAGTAAAGTTAGTGTAATAGTAATTAGTAGAATAGTTAGAGTAGTTTGTATTTAGCTTTAGTTTAATTTAGTAGTTTGTTTTAATTAGATTAGTGTAGTAGTTAGTTTTTAGTTAATTTGTTTTATTAGTTTTAGTTAGTTTTAGTTAGTTTAGTTAGTTTTATTTGTTTTAGTTAGATTAGTTAGTTTAGATTATATTCCTCTTTGATTTTCCTAGGATCTTAGAGTGGCCAATGGAGCCGTTAAACCTATCAGGGTGGTTCATTCCAAACGACTTGGGTTATTGGACAACCCCGGACCGGTTCCACTCTCTCAATTGACGGACGGACAATTTCGCCCGTCAACAGGCCCATGCTAATCTAAGATTTTGTCTGACATAAGGATACATGCACAGTCTGATAAAAGGGTACATAGATGGAAGAGCCATGGGCGGGATGGCCAAATCACATTCCTAGTGGGTTTCCACTGATCTGCGTATAAATAGATCAGTGGAAGAATATGTTATGGTCGATGGTTGAGAAGAGCTCCTTATTTGTAATAGTTTGATAGCATAATTGTTCTCTGGTTATGTATGAGACCTGGAACTTTCTCATTAATAGAATTCAGTTTCTTTCATCATCTTGTTTCCTCTTGTGCTGAAACACTCGTGCATGGATGATCCAGACGAGGTGTTGTAGTTGTATTGTAATGGAGGTTTGATTATAATGTTGCTATGATTTGTTTCAGTATTTTCTTTCATTGTCCTGTTCCCTCTTATGATGAAATGATTGTGCATGCGTGATCCAGACGAGATGTTATAGTTCTATTGTAATGGAGGTTTGATTATAATGTTGCTATCATATATTTTAGTGTCTTAAACTTAAGTTCAAGAGTGCTCTTGTGCCTGAGTTTTTCTGCACCAAGCTGCTTGAAGGCCAAATGCTCATGGCAGATTTGTCCACTTTCCTCACTAATTCTTCCTCCTTCTTACCTTTATCCTTAAACCACTGACTGAAGTTAATGAGAACCTCATTTTATTATGCATTTCTAGGGCAGTTTTTTGTGTTAAAACATTCTTATGCTGAGCTTTGTCCATTTGACCTTCACTCATAAACCTACCTCCACAAACATTTTGATGGGTGTTGGGCTTATCCTCCTACAATCTGAGGGTGACTCTTAGTACTAACATAATGGTACTGGATTTCGATAATTTTTTGTTCACTTGTTTAATGCCCCCAATCATGGAACGAATGACTTGCACTCTAAACTACATAACACGTCATTATTTGTCCCTCATTCTTTTCATCCTATAGATGTGTTATTCTTCTCTGGTTATGGTTCCATTACGACTATCATAATATTGTATTCAAATATCCCGTTGTTGACGCTAGAATTGTAACCATTTCCTAATAAAAAAAGCGCTAAAATTCATAGAGAAACCCCAACAACCCTATCTTTTAATCATCAAAACCCAATTTTGGAGCTCTTTGATATAATGGTCGATGTTGTGGCACCTTTCCAGCTTGCATCTCATATGGAGAACTGATCAAACGAAGTGAGTGGTAATAGTCGAGGCTTCAAATTTCTATTGGATAGACGAACTGCATGGGAAGAGAGTGTGAATGATGATAGAAAGAACACACTCGCTTGTTACTTTAGGTTAAGTTTAACCTAAAGGAAATCGATTATTAAATGGTATTGTGTTCCAAATATGGGACATATATGGCACCATTCAAATGCACATTATCAAATATTGTTAGCGAATTTTCCTTCAATCAGATATCATCTCCAAATTTCTTCACAGGTGGAAAATTATATTCAGGTTAGAAGGTAGCACAAAATACTCTAGACCAAGGTATGTAGATTGTTCAATTTAAAACCTGATGATAGAGAAAAATATAATGGCTACACATTGCAGAGTAACACACGCTCATGAAAGAGAGGAAGCAATGAACCGGTTTGACGGAGAGACTATATGTATCCAAAGTAATGGATTCATTTTCTAAGTTTGCATAGGTGTTCCTACACGCTAATGATTCTAGAGAAAACCCTAACACCTATGCAGAGAAGGCACTGACAAACTCATGCAGAGGTGCAGATTGGAACCAAGAATAATCAAAGAGACAAAGCATTGAGTGGACTAGAATATTGAAAAATGATACTAACGCTCATGGGAGGTGAGACAATAGAGATGTTTCTACACATAAAACACTCAAAATTAACCTTTTATGGACAACATTTCGGGCCTAAGAACTATAGGCTCCAATACCAGTGTTGGATTCAGGATTTAGAATAGGCATGAAGTGCTTTCATTAAAGATATGATACAACATATATACATGATTATGACCCTTTGGTTCATCTTCTAAGGGCCTCTTGGACTCCAATAATTGCTACACGAACTTGGTTGTTCATATTCCATTAACTTCGTAACCCTAACAGATTACATTTCCAACATTCTAGAAAATGATTCAGACCTAAAACAACGAGTCATAGATGAGATACATTCATCATAGATAGAATTTGTTGTGGGTGGGAAATCCCCCTATGGACTAGCATTAAGGGTTCTATAATGCATGCAGAAATGACCTAAAGTATCCTACTTCTTACCATCATCCCAATCATAAACCCCATTATTCATATGTAAATACAAGGTTAAAAAGATCAAGTCACTGTACCTTAGTTTCCATTTTTGATGTCGATCCTTTAACGTTCGTTCATTCCTTGACTGCAAATCTCCTCCCAAAGCTAACCTGCATTCACAAACAGACAAACAAAGAACTCCAAACATTCATTTGATCTATGAACTAATGGGTTAGAGATTCTATCAAAATATAATCAATATTAAACATTAAAAACCTCATATGGCAGGATGAGAAAAGTACTTCTTTTATTAATCTCACAAGAATACCTTACAATAGTGAGATCACCCACTGCTCCTTGAATTTGGTCCTGGGCTCCTCTTCAACTGTGCTCCAACTATTTTCATATATGCTTCTCTTCACACAATAGTTGCAAAAGGTTGGGGCAAGGGGAATGAAAAATCGGGTAGAGTTTCTTTACTATTATTTGTCTCTTTCAAATGGGACCCCTACCCCTTCTTTTATAGGCTAGAAAGGGCTAGGTATTTGGTTGAGTGACTGGCTATGGGAGGTCAAACAGTTTATGTAATATACTTGAAACTCTATGTTCTATCTGCAACTTTCTATTTTTTGTTCTTTTGTCAGTATACGGGGGTTGTAGTGAGTCAACTGGCGTATAAACGCATTCAGTAGTGGATTAGGGCATGTATGCCTTCAAAAAGGGTGTTTTTAAGAAGCTGTTCAGTAGTGGCTTGGAAAAATTGGCAAATGAGATGGCCTAATGCCAGGTAAGTATATCTGGTGTAGATTAGGGTTATAAACGATGCCCCCTAATGTGTGAGGTCAGAAGAGCATATGATGGCCAAAATACATTATCAATGTTTACCAATGTACCAAACAAGTGAGCCTAGGGACCAGAGTTCAGGAGGCGCCATCTACAAAATAACAATTGTCTCACCGAGGCGGGCATACCCATGCTCGGAATAAAATAAAATCATGGCTGCCAATCAAAACACTGCAGATCCATGTCATATAACTATATAAAGTGTAGCCGCGAGCAATACACAACAGATCTACATCTCAAAATAAAAAAGATATACATGTATTGTATCCATCTTTAAGAGGCTAATGATGCCTGATGGCTAGAGATGAGGTCTTCAGAGCTCGATAAACAACTTCAAAAATATTCATAACTTGAGTAGGAGTGTAATGTGAGTGTATGACTTCACTACCCAGAGGTCTTTGACGGCTTGTCGGGAACAGACTAGAGGATTATGATGACCAGGCTGATGGCGCCATTGATTTCGAACAAAGACTTGATTAGGATTTTGGGATGGCCGGGTATGAGGTCAAGAGACAAATTGAAGAATGGATAACTCAAGCTTGGTAGAAACTTCCCTTGGACAACAACACGACTAATGATGAGACTCAGGCATCATGATATTGACATAAGTTCACGATGCAGGAGGCAACGGAAAATCTCCATATGTTTGGAAGAATAACCAAATGGAGGAGGACACAAATCTATGTAGTGAGAATAGCTTCCTAAGGTCATATTAAATCCCAGAGCTTGACGAAAAACAAAAGGATGTGCTTTGTCCAAGGGCGACTCAATGTGCTACCAAAAAATAAAATACTTTTCCCTTCCTCTTTTTGGGGTATATTTGATTTTTTTTTTCTTTTCAATAATTTTGGAAAGCTTTGAAAAAGAATAAAAGAATGCTATGTTACAAAGGAGGAATGAGTGTCGCAGATATACTAGTTCCAAGCACAAGGAAAACATTAATGTTCATAGCAAGGAGGCATATGTAAGAAAAGGACACTTGGAAAAATTCCTCCAAAGGTTAAGGTTTCAAGACGCAAAGGCAAAGTGCTACAAGGCTTGCGTTATAAGGCATTCTTCAGATGGTTCAGTTGAGAGCAACATGGAGCCGGCATTAGGCCAAAGATGCAGGAATGTAAATGCGGTTAACAAGACACAATGATAACGTCCTTCGATGTAATTTTAACGAGCCCAAAGAAGGTAAGCTCGACGGTTTTTCATGTTTAGAGAGTTTGAAAAAATCATAAAAGGAGACTCCACTGAGGTACCTTTTTCGAAGGTAGTCTTAGTCGGTTTGAAAAAGGGGTAAACTAGGACCGAAAGACATCTATTCAAAATCATTTTAACGAGTGTGACAAGGACAAGATCACTTGACAATCCTTTCATTTTTAAGGAGTTTGAAGAGAGCTTAACTATGGACTCCGTGTGGGATGTTCTTCTCGACAATTTTAACGAGTGTGAAGGAACAAGGTCACTCGATGATCTTTTCAATTTTAGGGAGTCTGAAAAGAGATTAACTATGGACTCTATGGGGGTTCCTTTTTCGTAAATTTAGTCCCTCAGGCCCGAAAAAGGAGTAAAATTATACCTGAGGATACTCTTCTAGAGAACCGAGGCTCCTAGAGTATAACTTTGTTCGTACAGTTGACCATCCAGACTGAAAAGGGGTAAACTACTGCCGTACAGATGTGCCTTCAAATTTTAGTTTAACGAGCATGAAGGGGAACAAGATCGCTCAACCATCTTTTCATGTTTAGAGGGTCTAAAAAGGGCTTAAAAGAAGACTCGTTATGTTTTTTGGGAGTCCCGAGGATGAGGTCAAGAGTGATACTGAATCATGCAAATGAGGTTCAAACTAGTAATCAGGAAAAACTAATAAGGAATCCCAAGCCTATAGTCATTAGTGACGACATGGACACCAAAATGCAACCAGGATCTACCTAGGGAATTCCATGTTAAGGTAGGATCTACCACTAAATTACAACACTTATAAAGCATGAATGACGGTTCTGTGTCACAACTTGGTGGGGTCGATCCTATGGCGTAGTGAAAATACAACGAGATGCATAAAGCAGAGGTGGAATCTTAACTTAAATGCAACAAGTTGAAAAAACGACTTTTTACCAAAGGACCTTTTAAAAAGACTCAAATCTCCAAAACATTTCCCAATACCCAAAGTAACATTTATCGTAACAATCCACAGAAATATCCTGAACCATACTAAATGATTTTCAATTTAGAAAAAATGACAAAAGGGGACAAAAAGTCTATAAATAGAAGCTGGCAGCTCATTATCACTATTGTTTTTTGAGAAATTGACTAAGAAGCCAAAAACACCCCTTTGTGAAAAGAGTTGATTCTAGGAGCTTCAGTGGACGAAACAAACTTTCGTTTGGACCAAGTAAGTACATACTAGCCCCTCTCGCATTTCAATTCTTTATTTGTGCATTTCTTTTTATTTTTTGAGGGGGAGTTGACCTTTAAAAAGGTTGGCCCTACGTATATGTAGGTTGTCCTATGACATCCAGCGTATGCTCGCGTGTAGAGGAAAACACTTCATGCGGGCATATGCGACTGTGTACAATACAGCCTGCGTATACCCTTAAAGTTGTGGAAAAAATTAATAAAAAACAAGAGTTAATCCCTCCTGATGTGGTCAATTGCAGGATGTATGTGCATTGGAGAGAAAGGGAGCATGGGGACATTGACATTTTGGTCAGAGTGGACCCTAATGCTGATGTTGCCTTAGCTCAATGTGGCTTATTGAAGTTCTTCCAGTGTCCACTTATGTGGGCACAACCCAGGTTGCTTAATGCCTTGATAGATTATTGGCACCCGGATGTAGAGGCATTCATGCTTGAGGGACAATTGTTGACTCCAACGACTAAAGATATCTACTTTCTAACTGGCCTCTCAAGGAGAGGAGAACCAATCAACTTTCGCACTTTTCCTTCTGGGCCTCACAAGATAGCGGATTTGATCGAAATCCATTGCGAGGAAGGTACATACAAAATGGGTACTCTAGTGCCAATAAACAAGATTTTGGACCTATCACTGAAAGTGATAGTTTTTCTCATCGGGTGGCTCACTGGATCCGTGGCTTTACATCAAGATTCCTGGGTGCACATGAATTGTGCGGTTCAGTGCTTAAATGCACAAATTTTTGACTGGAGTACTACTTTGCTGGATTGTATGAAATGACAGCTTACAGAGTGTCGTATGCGGAGGCACATAAACTTTGGGTTCGAGACTATTCTTAGTTCTTTATTTTTCTAGAGGGTACCTAGTCTAAGTCTGAGAGAGATAGTATGAGGGCACGTAGCCTCCTCCCCGACATTATGTAGCTGGGTGGTGCTATTGCGACGACAGGAGGGAGGGAGGACTATAGAGGCCTTCAATGATGAGTTTTTCCACTGGTGGTCTCGGTAGATCCCAGATATAGAGGACTACCCCTATGCCGGGATCAAATTCTCCAGGGACCTAGACATGGTCGTGCCTCCCAGAGTGGAGTGAGGAGAGTTAGGTATGATTTTTTTTCAAAGTTATTTAATTTTTATGTTTTTTCATATATAAATGTTTTTTTTTGTATACCAGACTATCTGACACACATGTATCTGTTATGTACATATGTGGGACCAGTGCATCCAACATATTTCTCGAGGATGAGACAACATCCTCGACTAGTTGTGGCAGCAGGAGGGCCTCCAACCAGAGATGCCAAGAGGGTACTGAGACGGGTAGAGAAAAATCTCACCACTCTCACGTGTACAGTTCCTATGGCAGAGATTGAGGATCTCCCACCGTCTATGCAACCTCACGTAGTTGGGGTACCACGGACTTGGGTTCAGCTCTTCCGACGTTTGGAAAACACCGTTTTTCAGTATGACAGGGCCAACAGGCCTCGCCCTTAGTTTAGGTTGGACTACTTACGTGCCGAGGGCACCTGTTTGTATGTTTTTGAGGGCATAAGCCCCGTGACGCTTATTGGACTTATTTTTGAGGTGCTTGTTCCCACCTATGTACTTCAATATTATATATATATATATATATCTATTTTCATGTCTTTTTATGTCTTATGGATTACATCTATTTTACAAATGTATTTACATGTGCGTGTGTGTGTTTTTTCTTACATGTGTGCAATATGCCAATCTAATACATGATTAGCTAGAGTATCTGTAACTTGATTCAATCTCCTAGAAATATGGATATACGTAATGTAATCAAAGCTTTGTTCTAAGAGACATACCCTAAGGAATCGTCGGTGTAGAGTAGGATCGTAAATGTGGTAAACTCCATTTAACCGAGACAGAACCAGTTGAGCATCTAAATATACTCGGAGGCTAGAGATACCATGCGACAAAGCATCACAAAGCAACTCTAGAACTGCACTGTATTTGGTGACATTGTTTGTGAAGTCACCTAAACATATACGTCCTGAAGATAGCAGCTAGCCCTGAGGTGTGAAAATCACCCAAGCAGTGGAAGCAAGCCTCCAAGTGTGTCGGATAGCACCGTCCATGAACCCAATGAACACCTCGGATTCACTTTACATCCGCCATAGTGAAAAATATGACATTAAAAACAACACATCCATAAAACTAAAAAGACAAAAACCATAAGAAAAACAAAATGTACAAGAACTATACATATGTTACAAGAAGTCACCCGAGGCGACCCACCTATGAGTAATACTTCTTGAGGTAGAGCCCATTTCTAGGCTCTGCCAAGGCATTTCCCTCAAATTCAACCAGATGATTAGTGCCCTTCTTTAGAACCTCCTTTACGATGAAAGGTCTGAACCACATGGGTTTAACCTTTCCTGCCCCTAGGGGATCATTATCTTGGTCATAGACTAGGACAAGGTCACCTTCAGAGAAAATTCGAGGATGAACATACCGATAATACTGACACTTGACTCATTGCTTGTGAGCCTCGTTAGCCAAGGTTTCATCTCGACCTTGCTCATCAAGCTGCTCAAGATATAATAAATTCTCTTCAAGTGGTGAAGTGTCTGGCAATAACTGTACTGCCAACTTTAGAGACGGGATCTGACACTCTATAGGAAAGACTTCTTCCAGCCCGTAAACGAGTTGAAAAGGTGAGAAACATGTTGCAGTCTTAACATACATTCGGTAGGCCCATAATGTCGAGTATAACATCAAATTCCAATTTGACTTGGCTGAATTGATCGTTCGCTAGAGAATAGTTTTAAGAGATTTATTTACAGTTTCCACTTGATCATTCGCTTGTGGGTAGTAGTGCGATGAATGTTCTTGCCTCAACACAAGCTTTGAGGTTAACTTAGACATCATTGTGTTCTGAAAGTGATTTCCATGGTTCGTGACAATCTCTCTCGGGACATTGAACCTTGCTATAATTTGGTTGAAAAAAAAGAGAGCTGCAGTATCGCCATCATCCTTGAACGTTGGCATAGCTTCGACCCACTTGGTGAAGTAGTCTACTGCTACGATGATATAATAGTGCCCCCTTGCTGAAGGGTCGTTGCATGTAGTGTAATCAATCCCCCACTTGGTGAAGGGACCATCGATGATGACGGGAAACATGGGAGTGGGTTGTGCCCTCATTTTCAGAGAGAAGATCTGACACGGGTGGCAATTCTTGACCGATTCAATACAATATTTGATTAATGTCGGCCAAAAGTAACTATCTCGTATAATCTTCTGGGTTGTTTCCAACCTAGACAAATGACCGCCACATGCTCCAGTGTGGTAATCGTTAAGCATGATTTTTGCTTCATCATGAGTGAGACATCGGTGAAGGATGCAATCTACACCTCGATGATACAAAGTGTCCTCAAGTATGAGATAGTTCTTGGCCTGATGGTGTATATGGCAACGCTCATCGCGTGAAGCAGAGGTGGGACAGTTCAAAGTCTAGAGATAGACAAGTACATATCCATACCAGGGGTCTGAAGACACGATAAAAAACATGTCCCCTTTAATTGGTGACTCTTTGGGCATAACATCACCTGACTCGACCGAAAGTTCCGAGATGAGTTCCGCAAAGACCAATGACTTTTTGGATTTTGCCGAAACAAAATCTAAGTCAAATTCCTGGAGGACAACTATCCATATACTGATCTTTTCACCAATTACACGTTGTGTCAACACGTATCGAAATGGATTCACAACGGCAATGATGGTGGTCTTGCGAAACAGGATATAATGACGGAACCGTTGGACAACATGGACTATTGCCAATGCCAGTTTTTCAATGTGGGAATAATTGAGTTCCAGTCCAACCAGGCCTCGACTAAGGTAGTAAATCACATATTTGGAAAGTAAATCATCTTCCTGAACCAAGACCATACCGATGGTCGACTCAGCCGTGACCAAATACAATAAGAAATCTTTGTTATAATTGGGTGGCCGAAGTAGAGGGGCAGTTGTGAGGGCACATTTTAACGCTACGAAAGAGCGTTGAGCGGCTTTGTCCCAATGAAAAGGAACACTCTTTTTTAGTAAACACATAAATCGCTTTGTGATCTTGACATAGTTTGCGATGAAACGCCGTTGTAACACCCTGTTTCCCCTAGATTGTAAATATAACTGGACTGGCCAAGGACTATGGCAACCTTGTAAGTATGAATATGTGATGTAAATGGACTTGCAGGAAGAGGTCAATGAATGTGAATAATATTTTTAATTTATTGCAGGACTGCTGAGAGGGGATGTACAGAAAAGAGACCACGATGGCGGTGGAAGGCTCCTGAAAAGGTGGCGTTAACTTCCACCTTGAATGAATACCGTATTTGGACTCCACTGGCCCGGAGAACCAAAAGCGGCTCGCTGGCCCCCAAATTTAATGTCTCGCAGGCTGGTAGGCGGGCGGCTTGATGAGGGATGGGATGGTGAATTGTCCATCCGTAGAGCCGTCAGGCCCGATCGACGCGAGGGTAATCGTGCCACACGCAATCTCGTGAGAGGATAAGGCGTATGACAGAAGCGATTGAGAGGGGGATGCGAGGGGAACTCTGGAAATTTTTACGCAGAGTGAGTGATAGCAGGGAGGGAGGATTGCAACCTTCGCTCCTGGTCACTGGAAGATGGAGAGACGCAGTCTCAGAACATCATATTTTTGAGAGAATACTTTTGATATGAATCTGTCTTTGTACTTCTCATTGCGTCCATATGCTGCATTCTTAATCTTGTACAACCATATGGAATCTATCATAGATTTTCCCATTGGCCTTGGCACCATATCCCATACATCATTCCTTAGGATGGAGCATATTCACTAACAATTGCATTACATCATACCTACTTTACATTAACCTCCTCAAAGTTGAAATGATTTGCATTATGATAGAGCATCAATGCAAAATAAGAAAGATATCTTTTTCTTTTATTAGAACTATCTTTAGTTCGTTTTAACTCCCATCATTAAGGAAATTGATCACTTGAAGGGATAGTACATACGCTAAATATTTTCACATTGTATATCATGCCAAGATAAACTCAGGGGTCCATCTTTCCCAATTGCAAAATAGATTGTTGTTGCTTTCCCCCTTGACATGGTTGTTTTTTATGTTTGTGGATTGATCACAAGGCCACATTCTCATTGAATCAATCGTTGATGGAAGTTATGTGCATGGGCTTCTGATACCTCCCTAGCTTGGTCCATATGACTTAAAGAGTCGAGGCATTTGTTATCCATCTCTAGAGAACACCTTTTAACACAATCTTCTTCCATGTTGTTCGCATTCAAATGATCACCAAGTGAGCAAAATGGAGACCGCTCTGCATACCCTGTTGGGTTCCTCAGGGCAGAACATCTGTGGCAGCAAGGGGTTAACAGAAAACAAAACTGAATACAAT
>JZKD02S0676469.1:11778-23198 GCA_000966675.3 Picea glauca
TGCATTTTTTTAAATTCATTTGACTAGACTTACATATTGTTATAATCAAATTTATTATTAACAAATATTTGTATTTACCTAATCAACTATAATTATATATTATTAATCTTTTAATATATAAATTATAATATTATAATATTTAAGAATTAAAAAAAAAAAATCAAATCCATTATATTAAACAATTTATCTTTATAAATAACCAATAATGAATTATAATACATTATTTTCTAAATAATCTTAAAAAAAATTAAAAATCCATCCTATCTATATATAAATAACAAAAAAATGAAATCTCTAACACGTCTCAACAACAAAGAAATTGAACATATAAACAAAGCAAACATTTCTCTAATCCATTTAAAGAGTTATTCCTTTACTTTCCATTAAAGGTTTGTATAAAGTAAAATTTGATATAGAAAAAGTAAATTTAACAACAATGGTGTGTCGTGTAATATTTGCCCCAACAATAAAATTTAATAAGAAAAAGTAATTATAACATAGTATAAAGTAACTTTAATAATGGTAAAAGTAAATCAAATATAAAATAATAAAACATAAGAAAATTGAAGAATGATAATTTATGAAGTAAGTTTAATAATTGTAATGGTAAATAAAATGTAAAATAATAAAACATAAAAAAAAATGATAAAATCAAATATAAAATAATAAAATATAAGAAAATTGAGGAATGATAACTTATGAAGTAAGTTTAATAATAGTAATGGTAAATTAAATATAAAATAATAAAACATAAGAAAATTGAGGAATGATAACTTATGAAATAAGTTTAATAATAGTAATGGTAAATCAAATATAAAATAATAAAACATAAAAAAATTGAGGAATGATAACCTGTGAAGTAAGGATGGTGATATATTATATTACAATGATCTTTAAACTTATGTTATAATATATTATTGATTTATATAAATAATGAATTATTATTACACATTTTAATTTAACTTAGGTTAGAGTATATTTTTTATTTATATAAATAATGAATCATTTTTACACATTTTAATTTATTAATTTTATGTATATTTTTTTATAAAATGTTTTATTTAGATAAATGATAAAATATTATTACGACATTAATGGTTAACACATTATTTTGTATGATAATCATGCTCTTCTTTATGTTCATTAAGGTTAGAGTGAGTGGATGTCATCATGGATAACTTTTTTTTTTTTTTGTTAATTTGTGCAGGACCTGCGATTAACCTGTGGCTTGAGAAACCGCGACTCAGGGGCATCTAAGCCGTCAAAATCACCCGGGGATCGCACCCGGCCTGAGCCACACCAACCCTTAACATGGTTGGATTTTTTGTCCCCACAGGTTTCGAACCGGTGACTTTAACATCACGGAGTGGCTTAACAACACACTCCGTCACCGACTGTCCTACACCTCGGGGACTGTCATCATGAATAAATTTATTATTTTGTATGATAATCATATTTTTTCTTATGTTTATTAGGGTTATAATGAGTAGATGTAGTTATGGATAACTTCTATGTGGTGTGTGATCGTTTGATTTTGCATGAAAAAAATCAAACTATGATTATAGTAGCACTTGGAGGATTCAACTCTATGTTTAAGCACCCGCTACCAATCGATTAATACTAAAAAAAGTTCATGTTTTTTATCTTATTATTTTACATATATTACAAATTATTTTATTTATCATATTGATTACTTTGAAATAATCAAATATACAATAAAGCATCTTTACATAATTTTGAAATAATCAAATATACAATAAATCATCTTTACATTCTTCTTATGGAGGGAATGGATATTGTCAATAAAACTTACATATGTTACAAATTATTTTATTTATCATATTGATTATTTTGAAATAATCAAATATACAATAAAACATCTTTACATTCTTCTTATGTAGGGAATGGATATTGGCAATAAAGCATCTTAACATTATTCTTATGTAGGGAATCAATATTCTCCATAGAAAGCTTGTGATCTATTGTGGGGTAAACCCAACACCCAATGTCTAGCTCTTTCCCACAATATAAACATAGAAACCACTCCCCCAAATCCAATCCCAAGTCCCATACCTAATGTTAATAATGACATGTTTTCATCCAAATAACTTAGCCATCCCTCTTTGATATTATTACTCTTACCACTATTTCCTTCTCCTGGGCCAAATGGTGGTTTCTTTTCATTGCATGGGTTTAAAGGACACCTCCACAAGCACTTATTCTTTTGAAATGATGCTACACTGAAAGTAGAAAACTGTGTCCATGTTGAGATTGGGGCACATAAGCTATTAAATGAAACATCAAAAACCACCAACATTGAAAATTTAGAGAACTCTTGAGGAATCTCTCTAGTCAAATTATTTTTGGCCAAGTCCAGTTATACCAAAGTAGATATCTCGCTAAGTTATGCCGGTATCTTCCCTTCCATTTGGTTCCTAGATAAATTCAACAATCGTAGGCTGCTTAGACTCCCTATGCTTGCGGGGATTTCTCTTGTAAAATTATTGCTTGACAAGTCAAATATTGTGTTTGTTGCGAGAACATATGTGAGAGTATACTAAACTCTTTTAATGATAATGGAAAATGGTACTTGGATCTCTTCATTATTTGAAGATGCTTTGATTGTAACCCCCCCCGAGTCTCTCAAGATGAGAGGGTATTCCTCCACTGAATTTATTGTTGGATAAATCCAACACCTGCAACTATGTGAGATTTGTGATGGATAGAGGAATACCACCATGGAAATTATTATAACCGATACTTAACACTTTTAAGTATTGAAAATTTCCAATGTGTTGAGGGAGCTCACCTTCTAAGTGATTTTTCCTTAAATCCATCAATTCACGTGTGGCCAAATATGTTGGCAAAGTCCCATAAAAATAATTATAGTGAGCTGAGAAGTATTGCAAAGAATTTGGAAAGTTTATATTGCCGAGATCTCCACTAAATGAGTTTTTTGATAGAAGTAAACTTTGAAGAGAAATATATCCATTAATACTATCATAGATAGTTCCAGAAATATTATTATTAGATGTATCTATAGACTGAAGAGTAGTGAGTTTTCCTATGGTTTTAGGAATACTTCCACAAATATAGTTATTAGATATATCTATGGACTGTAAATTTTCGAGCTTTCCTATGGCTTTAGGAATGTGTCCATTGAAATTGTTTTTTGATAAATTCAAATATTGTAGTGAAGACAATCCGCTAATATTATAAGGAATATGCCCAGAGATATTATTACTACTCAAGTCTATCCATTTAAGAAACGTTAATTGACCTATGTTATTTGGAATATGTCCACATAAATTGTTTGAAAATAAATACAAAAATTCAAGGAAATGAAGGTTTCCTTTTTCTTTAGGAATCGCACCCGTGATCTTGTTATTTAAGAATTTAAAAAAAAATCAAATCCATTATATTGAACAACCTATCTTTATAAACAACCAATAATGAATTATAATACAATATTTTCTAAATAATCTTAAAAACAAAGATTGTCATTGCATTTTTTTAAATTAATTTGACTAGACTTACATATTGTTTGTAATGACCTCTATCGTTACGACTACCAGCGAAGCAGAAAGTGCCATTTTTTTTTGTTGTTTTGTTTTTAGGTAGGAAGGCAATGACGACACAGTTGACCACACCCTGACAACGAACACAACACCTGCAGAACAGGAAAAAGACAACAATGACTCTACATGCTAGCACATCGAGCAAGTGGACGAAACATGCATAAATCAAGAAGGAATGACTACCCGCTCGACAAAAAAATGACAACGCCTACAAGCTAAAGGACAACATCCCCCATCCTGACACAATGGCCTTAATGGCCAGTAACTAGATCCTATATGGTGCACAAACAAATGCATGAAGGCATTACAACCCAATGCCAAAAACAACTGCCATGAACAACGCCCACAATGGGTAGCACAAACCCCGGCCAAGTTATCCTTCACCTCTATCCCTTAGGGTGCGCAATGATCCCCTCATCAGGAATCATGGCGTCCCCAGGTGAAAGGTGCGAAAATAACCCTGGTGCTACATAACCTACCTGGACCAAGGATTCTAGATGAATCCAACTCACTAGGAGTCGTGTTACTGACAAGAGGACTACACCCACACCCCAGGCAATAGGTCGACAAGACGCAAGAAGAAAACAATCAAAGGAAAAATGAAAGTTAAAACACGACTTTGCCAACACCCAACCATTAATCAAGTCTAAATTAGTCAATAATTACAATCTAATTTAACATTAATTACAATCCAATTTAGCAGGTCCAAACAATAATTTGGTCAATAATTACAAATATAATTAACATCAAATTAATTTTGATTTAGCAAGTCTGAAATTAATCACTAATTACAAATCAAATTAGAAATTACCAATATACAAAAATTATTAAAATATCAATGTATAATGCTATAGTTAAAACACTATTAACAAAAAAAAAAACCCTCCCCGTGCGCAGCCCTGAGCGAGCCAGCCTCTGCGTCTTCTTCCCACCACCATGGCTTCTGGAGGGGGATCTGAGCCTCCCCCTCCCCTCCCCCCTGACCTCTCGGCCTTCAAAAATCTGATTGAGGCTTGAAGAAAATGCCCAGCTTCAACTACCCAGGAAAAATTAGTGAAAAAAGATGGACTCCATCCCGTCGGTCACCCTGCCAGTTGAGGAGCCTTGTCAAGTTGCTTTAAATCTAGCTGCAAGAAGTCTGATAGGTCAATTTATAGGATTATGGCCCTCTCCAAAAGCCATTGAATCTTGGATCTAGAGGAACTGGAGACCATTGGTCTCGGAAGGTATTAAGAGCCATTCTGTTGAGAAAGGCTACGATGTGTTCTTATTTGACAACGTTGAAGACAAAAATTTAATATTCAGAAATGGCCCATATTTTATGGGACCCCAGGGGCTCTATCTGAATCATTGGACACCGAAATTTGATCCAGCTCAGGATGTACCTTCGGCGGTCCTAGTCTGGGTATGTCTTCCCCACCTGCCTCTACATTGTTGGAACCCAAAATCCTTATAAGCCATTGGAAATTCTCTAGGTAAATACATTTACAGAGAATAAAGGAAGGACCAATACTCCTATGCGTGTATCTGTGTGGAGGTGGACCTAGAAATAGGGCTCCCGGAGGCCATCAAGATAAAAATGGAAGATTGGACACATGTGCAAGAACTAGACTACGAGCAACTTCCTTTTAAGTGCAGGCATTGCCATGACTACGGGAACTTCACAAGAAATTGTAAAAAGAAGGTTGAGGAGGAAGAAAAAAATTCAAAAGGGGAGCAATTGACAAAGGTGCAGAAGCAGGCTCCCACAAAGCAGAACAATAAAACTCGTTCGAAAGGGACCCCTATAGGCTCCACTGTGCGCAGTACAGAGCAACCTCAAGGGGATGGGACCACAACTACTCATCGGATAGATCCATCCTTAAATAATTTTGATCCTCTCAACTCTCAGGAAGCCCCTCCAGAGATAATTCATGAAGTGGATCAGCATGCCCCTCTCCCAGCAATTGAAGGAAACAATGAAAAGAACCCCCCCCCACTCCAACAGTGACCCAAGTAGAAGGTGCCTCTTCACCCACATATGCGGGCATGATAAGGAAAAAACCATCAGAGATAACAAGCTCATCAGATGAGGAAACCTTCGAAACGCCATCGAGAAAAGCAGGAAGGAAATCCCTTAAAGAAGCAAGAGAGGAAGAAGCGGAGAGGCATAAAATGTAGGGAATCCAATCCACACTTGAAATGTCCATTGGGTGAAACACTAGAGAAAGGCCACCCAAGGGAGGCCCCTCTTCTTCCCATCCCAGTAAATAATGCATATAGTCTCTTGGAATTGTAGAGGCCCGGGGAATCCCTCGAAAATCGAAGCAGTGAAATATCTGTTGAAGGCAGAATCACCAAAGATCCTCATGCTCCAAGAGACAAAAATAGAAGGTGAAGTCCTTCTCGATCTAAGCCGAACGAAATGGAAAAGAAAAGAAGGTAAGAAGGTAAGTGCAAGGGGCACTTCTGGAGGGCTTGCCACAATCTGGATTGAAGATTTGTTTCAGCTGGAAAGCTCCTTTGAGACATAGCATTGGATATATATTGAACTACGCCATAAAAAAAGTAAGATTACAATTGCCCTGTTCAACCTTTATGTTGTAGTCCATTATGTTGAGAAAAAATATTGCTGGCAAACTCTTCTTGATTTTGTAGAAGCCTATTCTCCCAAGAACATCATAGTAGTAGGGAACTTAAATATTGTGCTAGATCCAAAAGAAAAAAGAGGGGGAATTATCAGCAGGGACCAAGTGCTCACCCTTGTAGAGGACATGATACAACAGTGGGACCTTCTATACCTTAAACCCAAGAAGGGGCTCTACATGTGGACAAACAATAGAACATAGCCTGCACATATCTCTGCTAGGCTTGACAGATTCCTAGTGCAAAGCACTCTCTTGCTGGAAAAGAAACTACTGTCCACCAAAATCATCCCAAAGTTTACCTCGGATCACAATCCCATCCTCCTTCAATTGGATGAGGAAGAAGACCTAGGTCCCATTCCTTTTAAATTCAATCCCCAATGGATCAAACATGAAGGGTTCATGGAAGTAGTATCCAAATCCTGGTCTACTCCGGTCACCATCTCTCCAAGCTTTGTCTGGGAGCAGAAATTAAAAGCAACAAAATCATCCCTAAAATATTGGGTCAAAGATCCCTCCAACCCCTATTCTTCCAAAAGAAAAGTTGTTGTCCATCAATTAGTAGATCTCCAGCAGGAAATGGAAAGCCAGGAAATAACCACAAATATTTTGGAGAAGGAACAAGATGCCCAGTTTGCCACTTACAGAGCTTACAGACATGAAGAGGAGTACTGGAAAATAAAGTCTCGAAGCCTATGGTTGGCAGCCGGTGATCGAAATACAACCTTCTTCCATAGGAATTTTCGAGCTCGTCTCTCCCGAAACTATATCTCTAAAATCACTTCAGCGGATGGGACAGTCCACAAAGGTTATGCCCAAATCAAGGCAGCAACAGAAAACCATTTCCAGAATTTATTCTCAGAGGATGGGACAGGAAATGAGGACCTCTCTGTTGATTTCCTTTCCCATATGCCTCATCTAGTCAGTAACGAGATCAACACAAGCCTCTTGAATCCTTTATCCGAGGAAGAAATCAGCAAGGTAGTCTGGGAAATGGAGTCCTACAAAGCTCCTGGCCCTGACAGATTTTCCATACATTTCTATAAATCTTGCTGGACAATTATCAAGACAGACTTATTGAGAATTATCAAGACAGACTTATTGTCCAAGAAGCCATTCACTCAAGCTCTCATAGGAAAGAGAAAGGAATGCTTATAAAGCTGGACATGGCTAATGCATTTGATCGGGTCAAGTGGTCCTTTATGTACAAAGTGTTGCTCGCCTATGGAATTAGCCTAGAATTTGTAAATCTGATCAAAGCCTACATTGACAAGCCTTGGATTGCACCTCTAGTAAATGGTCGGCTTGCTAACTACTTCCAAGCAACAAGAGGGCTAAGGCAAGTCTTCCCGTTATCCCCCTTTTTGTATATTTTGATGGCAGACTCCCTGAGCAGGAAGCTGATAGCTGAAAGGAATGTTGGGACTATTCCGAGCATCCGCCTGGAAAAAGGAACAGAGGCAATCAACCACACCTTGTTTTTCGATGATTCCCTTCTCCTGGGAGGAGCCTCTCTTTGAATAGCAAGGGCGTTCAATGAGATTATCCAAAACTTCTGCTTCATTTCTGGAGCACTGGTTAACAACAAAAAGAGTGTTGTGTATGGAAGGAACATGGAGGAGAAAACCATCCTCAGAACTGCCCGTCTCTTGGGATTCCCTAGTTTTGTTTCCTGGGATAAAATCAAGTACCTAGGCCTTCCTCTAATGCTAGGAGCTAACAGATCTTCGCTCTGGTTGGAATTTATCAGCAAAATTAAATCCAAGATAGTAGCTTGGGGAGGATAGTGGCTTAATAATGCTAGAAAGTTGATTCTCATCAAAGAAGTCATGTCTTCCCTCCCTATCTATCAGGATTCTTTTCTCCTTGATCCAAACGTGATCACGAAGCAAGTCTCAAAACTGATTAGAGAATTCCTATGGCGTGGAGGCAAAGGAAATCAGAGAAAATTCCATCTTGTCAGCTGGGATTTGGTAAAACAAACTAAGCAAGAAGGAGGCCTTGAAATCAGAGATCCCGGCCTAGCCAACATCACCTTAGGAGGAAAAATATTATGGAAAATGTACTCCAACAGAAGCCACCTTGTAAGTCTTCTCCTTCGAAAGAAATACCTCAAAGGAGTTTCCCTGAGAAACCTTCAATCTGATAACACCCCCAAAGGTACCCAAGTACAAAATATTTGCAGAAAAAGACTTGAATTCTTTAAACAACAATTATTTAGAGTCCTCGGGAATGGAAAAAGAACCTTGCTCTGGACAGATAACATTATGGGCAATCTGCTACTTGAAAACGTAGGAGATTTAGCAGAGCTATGAGAATGGATTTCCCATCATAGAATAAATAGCCTAGCATACATTTCTGCTTGGGACGAAGAGGGTTTCTGGGAAGATTGGGATTTCCCTAATCTACCCCAGGATCTCCTCTACCAGAAGCTCCTCCTCACCACCGTGTTGAAGGGATCTGCCCCTGTTATCATCAATGGAGCCGATTCTTGGATCTGGGAGAATATAGGAACCTACACAATTGCTCAAGGATATGCATCTCAGCAAATCCATCACCCTCCTACTCACAATCCGAAAATTTGGAAGCTAGTTTGGGACAGCTATGGCCTCCCAAAGATCAACTTCTTCATGTGGGTGCTCTTGCATAGACGAGTGCTGACTGGAGAAAATTTAGAAAAACGTGGCATCCATGGCCCTCACAGATGCAATTTATGCCGAATGGCCCCTAAGGATTTAGACCACCTCTTCATGGACTATCCCTTTTCTCATTTGGTTTGGGCCTCAGCGCTCCAAGGCCTCAATGTGACCGCTCCCTCCCAGATCGTTGTGGGTGTCCTCTTTAGCACTTGGCATGAATGGTATCCAAGGGCGCTAAAACCCAACTCATTGTGGAACCGTGTTTTGTCTTCCATCCCCAAGTTCACTTGCTATAAGATCTGGCTGGCAAGAAATGACATCATTTTTAATAATACAATGCACACTTCATTGACAGTAGCGGCCAATCCAAGGCATACTTGTTGGAAGCCTTGGGCAACTACTCGGCAAGGCTAGACACCTCTCTCACTCCAGAGGAAAAAAATTGGATGGGAGCTCTCTTGTCTCAGGGAAGGACGAAGAACCTAGCTCGCCCTCCCAACAATCCCACTTGGCACATAAGAAATCCAAGGCTAGTGGAGAAATCAAAATAAGATAACAGTCTTCTTCGACGGTGCCTCCAAAGAGAATCCGGGGATTGCAGGAGTAGGTAGACTCATCTATTCCAATGATGGGACTCGATAATACAACTTCAGTTAGGGGTCACGACAAAGTAAAAACAACCAAGCAGAAATCCTTGGGCTGCTAAAAGGATGCCATATCACCCAAGAACATGGAAACGAAGCTCTTCAAGTCTTTAGTGATTCAAAAATTTTAATAAAAACCTTAAATGCAGAGGACCACTTCTCCAATCCGGCGCTCAACAAGACTCTCCAAAGACTTTGGGGTTCTTTACAATGCTTCACCTCCTTTGAATTTTATCACATCCTCCGCAATTCAAACAAAGAAGCAGACAAAAAGGCAAACGAGGGTTGCAGCTTGCCCCAAGGAGTCTTCAAAAAGAATGATGAGGCACCTATGTCCAGTCCCATTCCCTAGCTGCAAGTTTCAGTTCTAGGAAAAAGAAAGGAAAAAATAGAATGTTTTAAGGAAAGAGAGACAAAGATACTCTGTAAACAAGGTTGATTTGGCCTTGGCCCAACCAATCCTTTTATTAATAAAATTTAACCGTTTTAGTTAAAAAAAAAACACTATTAACAAAATTAATGTCCAACATGCTGTATAGAAATATTAACAAAATAAAAGTTTAACAAGCTATCTATTAAACATTACAACCGTTGAGTATTAACAATGCAATTTAAGCAGGCTACTATCAACGTTGTTGATTAAATGCTCAAATGCAGGTACTTAAAATCTGGTATTGCAGTCTGACCGTAGTTTCTATGGGGGGTCTAATAATAATCAAGATGTTGGTATATAAATGCTATAAGTTGTCTAACAACATTATTGCCTATTATTTATTAGGTTGCAAGTGTACAGGCTAACGCTGGCTTAAAATTTATTGTGGAAAATCAAACGTTTTCTCAAAATGAGAACATTATACGCTACCTATACTTGCTGTCATGATTCACTAAAATTAGTCGTCAGACTGAACAATTTGAGGCACTGTCAAAAATCAATTAATTCTATTAAAAACGATGAAAACGCAGACATTCATATAAGGAGGAATGGGTTGTCTTTTAACAAGGAATTACCTACCATGATCTATTAAATTCCACTATATATTAAATTTGCACTAAGACTGTAAATGCAATACCATATAACAATACCAATATCATAAATCGCACAACATAAATGACTGTGCGTGGTGCCAATCTGTGAATCAGAAATTGTGCAAGTGGCAATAGAATTGTGGTTAATGAAACGTCGGTGTAAGTCACAATTCAGCACGTAGAGGAAATCACCGAGGTTTATCACAAAATCTTGGTCAGATAAAGGGGAAACAACACTAACATAGTTACCAACTTAATGAGAACTATGACCTCAAAACGAGAACTCTGGCCCAAAAAACCCATATTTTTGCATAAAAAACATCAAAATCAACTCCCAAATCAAAAAGTGGTGCTACTGGTAGCACCATTTTTTAAAACGGGGTCAAAATTACAACATTTTTCAAACATGGCCTTCAAAACTTAGACAGTAGTTTAGAAAAAACTTAAAATCAACACCTAAAAACAAATAAGATGTTTTTGATTTTTTTTTTTTCTTTTCAAAATGTCAAATTTTGAGATCATTTGAAATTGTATTTTATCACTTGGTACCATTAAAACCAAAACCTCAAAATCAACCATCAAATTGAAAAGTAGCACCTATTCTAATATTGGGGTATGAAAATGACACATTTTTATAATGTGGTAAAAGAATTCATCATTATTGTAAACAAAATCATAAAAGAAACCCTTAAATATTTACTTTTCAAATGTTATTATCACGCAAAGCATAAAGTAATACATAATTCCATGAAAATATCACAATATACTTTGAAAATTCAACGTCACATTTTAATAATTTTTTACTTTTAATAATAAAAATGTAAATACAAGTTACATTGAATGAAACATAAATAATTTCTTAAAAGTATTGTTATATTGACCATATTCAAAACGTATGAGCTAAGAAAT
>JZKD02S0676469.1:33234-59677 GCA_000966675.3 Picea glauca
CAAAATCATATTCTTGAAATAACAACAACCATCTACAAATTCTCCCCCCCAACACTGGCTTGTTGACCAAGTATTTTAGTGCAGAGTGGTTAGTGAACATCTTAAAATTTCCTCCCAGAAAATAGTGTCGAAATTTTTGTAGTGCATACACCATGGCTAATCCTTCTCTTTCAGTGGTTGTGTAATTTATCTCAATTGTAGATAGTTTCCTACTAGCAAAGGATAGAGGATGGTCAATATCTCATGCTCCTAGTTGTGCTAACACTGCTCCCAATGCAATGGATGAGGCATCGACATGCACATGAAATTCTTTGCTCCAATCTAGGAAAACCAATATCGTCGCAGTAACCATCTTCTGTTTAAGTGTGTCGACGCTCTGTTGGCATTCATCTATCCATTGAAAGTGGCAATTTGTATTTAATAGTTTCTCCATGGGCGTTGTTATCTGTGCATACCCTTTGAAGAACTTCCTATAATATCTTGTATGTCCCAGCAAAGTGTGCAGTTGTCTCACTGACGTAGGGGGAGGTAGATCAACAATAATGGCGATCTTGGACGGATCTACCAGCAACCCCTGCTTGCATACAATATGTCCTAGCAAGACTCCAAAAGGTGATAAAAATATGCACTTCTTCATATTCAGGGAAATCTGGCATTGCCTGCACTTATCCAACATTAGTCTTAGACATTCAATGTGATCTTTTAATAAACTAAACACGGTCCAATCATCAAAATATGCTTCTAAAAAATTATGTAAAAACTCTTTGAATGCTTCGACCACCACCCTAGAAAAGATGGTTGGTGCATTCTTCAATCCAAAGGGTATCACTGTGCACTAGTAGGATCCCCATTCTATAGCAAATGTGGCCTTGTGGCGATCTTCCTTGGCAATCCTGATATGATGATACCCTGAAAATCCATCTGTGAAGGAGTAAACCTCTTGTCCTCCCACATTGTCTAGCACTTTGTCTGTGAATGGTGTAGGAAATGGGTCATGCAAACAAGAATCATTCAACTTCCTGAGGTCCACACAAATCTTGATCTCTCCAGTTTTCTTGTCTTGGACCACCATAGGGCTAATCCACTCTGACTCTTCAACAAGTTCTATGATTCCTGCTTCCAGCATTCTGTCCAGCTCAATCTTGACTTTCTCCTTGTATTTGGGATTCAATCTGTATGGTCTCTGCTTGACTGGCCTTGCATCTGGATTTAAGGGGATTTTCATGTCTCTCATGGGCCCTTTAATACCCTTCATGTCAATAAACTTAGTTGGAAATAGGTCTTGATATTCGTGCAACAATTTTGTGATTTTTTCAATAGTGGCCTCATCCTAGTAATCTCCAACGTTTGCCAGTTTAGGTGTTTCCTCCGTTCCTATATTGACTTTCTTGATTTTAATGGGATTCCCAATAAAAGGCAGTTTGAATCCTAACCCTTATACATCTCTCTGTCCTTTTGTTTCTGAAATGTTCACCTTCCTAAGATCATCGTCTTCATCGGCATTGATGTTGTAACAGGCTCACAGTTTCTGGAGAGGCGCAGTCCATTCATCCTCTTCTTGTTCCAAAGGGAGGCTAGATGCCTCCTCAAACACTTTCTGTCTGACAATCTGTAACACTTGATCCAGTGTAGGATATTGGCTTTCAAACAAAAAGGTGGTTATAAAGTTCTGAATCATACCTTCCCAATTTGCAGTGATGAGGTGCAGTTCAACTTGTAGATACCAATTAATAGGTGTCATGTCAAGAGTTTTAATAAATATATGCACCCACTTCTCTTGAGGAACGCTACTCCAAGCCTCCTCGCAACTTCACACATGGTCTTTCAAACAACTCTCACCTATATATCTAACTTCGTACCCCTCGATCTAGTCTGAGAACCGCGTTGTCATCAAAGTGTGACATTGCACCCATTCTAAAATATTATTCTTATGGGCTCCCCACCATCTCGCTAGAGTATCTTTCAGTTCTTCATCTAGTGCCAATAGCCTTTGTTGTGCTAGTACAACTTCTTCAAATTCCAACAAGAAAGTTTCTAAGTGGTTCAAACCATCAAAGGTGGGCAAGTTACTTACTGTTGTGTTGATCCAACGAACTTCTCTGGTCAATCTGGCACATCTTCGCACCAAAATCTCATACATATTATTCTACCAGTTCTCCAGTGCTTCTTCTAAATCTAATGAGCATTCACTCTCACTTCTCCATCTCAAGTTCCCATCTATTGTAGGATTGATGTAATCCTATTGTATGGCTGTCAGCTTGCAAATATTCTCTAATTCGTACGTGCGATCTTCTTCTCTAATCGGCCATGTGTATCTATGACCTTCATCAAGATCCAGCGGTGCAATGACCCTAAGGCCATTACCCTCAAATGTCATTCTTATTTTCTTGATATCCATAACAGTTGAATTATTAAAGGCCCAATCAACACCTAGTAGTGCAGGGTAAGGACAACTCTCATCCACTATCTCAATTACTTCGAAATCTATAAATGTTCTTACCCCGTCGATGTCCATAGGGACATGTTCCAGTCTCCCAAAGGGACTTACAGCTTGTTGGTTAGCCATTCTGAGTCAGATAGGGGACTAAATCAGCTTTGGTTTCCCCATCAGTGCCTAGGTTTGCTTCATCATAATATTGACTTCTGACCCTAAGTCAAGGACCACATAGTCTATATCGTAATATCCTATCTGAACATTCAAGTGTAACACCTTATTTGTCCTTCTCTTCCTTGACACTTGGTTCACAGCCCTATTCAGCGTAGGGTCCACTCTTCATATCCCATACTTCCTGACCAAGTTTTTTAGTTCCTGTACGGTTGTTTTATCCTTAATCAACTCAATAAATGTGTACAAGAAACTAAAAAGTTTACTCACCTCTTTTCTATCTTTTGGCGAAGCAGACTGGTCGAATGCCAAAGAAATTCCACATTCTCTTAATTCTGTTCGAACCTTTAATGAGGAAGCCTGATATCCTCTGAATTATTTTCTTTCTTCCTCAAATGTCTGTTTTTCCTTCCTCGGGTCAAACTCTTGTGTCTTCTCTGTAGCTCTTTTGACCCCTGTTCCTTTTGTAATCTTTTCTGGATTCACTCTGTCTTCGCCTGTCACAGTGCCTCCTCTAGTGATAACAATGAATCTAGGGTCTGCTTCGTGAGGTTCTACTTTGATCAGTTGTATTTGCTAGTTTCCTCCTTGTCTCTCCTGAAGTTTGGCTAACAGCACTGGGCAGTCCTCAATTACATGCTTGAATGAGTTACAATAGCTGCAAGTTGTACAAGGGTTCTGACAGTCCCTTTCCAATTGTCCTGGTTGCACACAGTTGTAACAAATGATCTGTCTGCAACCTCGACCCATACCTCCTCCTCTTCCTTTTCCTCGGAATCCACCGCGAGGGTTGAAGTTGCCTCTTCCCGAGGAGTTATACTGCACAGTGTTTCCTTCTTGCGGTACTTCTCCTTGAATTTTGTATATATCTCTTGACCTCTCATGCATAAGATCATAAGCTCTGTAATCCCTATCATCATGCCCTACTGACTTACAAAACGTGCAATACATATTTGTGGGTGTTTGAACATATTTTTGCAAATAGTAACACTCACTAGGGCGATGTCGATTTCGGCATATTTCACACCAAGGGAAGGTAGCCTGCTTCAAAGGGCTCGGAGCTCCAAAGGCCAAGTACTCATGAAATAGGGGGCAGTGTTCCTTATCTTGACCTTCTGATTTACATCTGACACACCAGATGTATTCTCTTTTTTCTTTTCCTTTTTCCTTCTTCATGTCTTCGACCTGCAATCACAATTTGACTCATAATTTGACTTATACCTGCACTGGATTCTGCCATGGGGGGCGATTCTAGCTTCATGGCGATCTCCAATTCCTCAACCTACGAAGTAATATTTTTTTGCATCAGAGGAAATCTGATGTGTGGTAAGAGCGCAACAATGAACCATTCCTTGTTCTTCTCGTCTGGGATTCAGAAATTCAAGCACCCTGTCAAGGTTTTAAACCTCTGATCGAACTCCCAAACAGGATCGGCTAATTTCTGTTTAATCTCCTTCAACTCTGTGATGCACTATGATTCTGACTTGGGATTCTTGAACTCTGCAATCAGTGCAATATTGATTTCGCCCAGTGGTTTAGGTTGTGTTATCCCTTGAACAAATTTCATGTACCAAATTAGTGCACGGTCTCTCAGGGTGGTATTGAACTAGGTCCTTTTAACAACTTCATTAGTAATATTCTTAATGCTCCATAGATCTTCACACAAAAACAAATGTTGTTTAGGATCCTCGGATGCATCTCCTCTAAAAATGGGTAGCCTCGTCTCGTTTTCCATAGATCTCCCTAGGTTGATTGTCTGAATGGGTACTGAGCCACTTGTAGCAGTGCTTTGATTGCTCTGATGGCTTATATTTCTCTAGTTAATGATTGTTGCTACGATGATAGGAGGAGTCATAGTACTTACTTCTGTGGTAGGTGTAGTTCTTGAAGTTCCCGATTCGTCTCGACGAAGTTCTTCAGTCTTTTCTTCATCTTCCCTAGTGAACTCTAAATGTTCCTTGTATGTGAGATATGCCTCTTCTCCACTGTAGAAACCCTCTTCCCCGTAGTTTTGCTTAAACAGGTTCGCAAGATGAACTTCTCTGAACACTCTTCCACTACACGTATGTCCAGCCTCCATGTCACTATCACTGTTTGAATTCTTGAATATTAGCTATGTCGATATGTCCAACTATTGTATCTTCAAGATGTTCTTCTCATGCAGTAGCATCTTGATCTTCAAATTTAAGAAATGTAAAAAATTTCCTCGGGGTCCCTTGAAGAAATATCTTTATGCTTGGCTGTATGAATCTACTTTGTAAACAACAAAGTTGATGATATACCCTCCAATCTTGCTATCAAACCAATGATCTACTGCTCTTGATATGACGTTGTCAACTCTCTTGACCTTCTTGAATAGCACCGCTATCCAAACCATAGGTGGTCTAAGTCTGATCTAAAACTGGGTATCTGCTAATCTGGATAGCCACTCGTATAGCTCCTGATGTATCCCTCCAAATAATATCTCATGTATATCAGTAAATATATACTTCTCCAACCAATCCTTTGTGTTAATATTAGGGTTTCTCTTATGTGCTTCAACAAAGTCCTTCTCCTTCTCTTCTATCCACTTTTGAATCTCTATCTTCGATGGAAACCACCTTGACATTCCCTCAAGACGATCCTGGTCCTAGCAATGAAACCATTTGTTGGCATAGAGGCAGACCCAGGGTTCAATGCTCAAGAGCGCACCAACAAGCCCCAACTACTGGCCCTTTCGGCAACACCTGCGAAGCAGATGTCGTCTCACCCGAAGTAGCTATAGGGGGTTGAAGGACATAGATGTCTACAACCAAAAGGAATGCAAGTGGATTTAGAACCTTAACACATAGTGATCTAGTAATCTCTTATCTCCTTTAAACCTACTGCGCAAGTCCTATCTTATATCTAACATAATAATGCAACAACAGTAGAACATAAGCAAAGGGACACAACATCAATCACACACAACACAAGATGTATGTGGTTCACCCTCTCTCTAGGGATACATCCACGGAACTATGCTTTATGATATATTGAATGAAAGCATCCAGTTATATCTACGCACTTAGCTGCAGATCTCTCTTCTTCTCTCTCTCTTTCCCCCGACCCTACGCACCCAGCTGCAGGGTTGATCTTCGCACCCAGCTGAAGATCTTACAACACAAACTTCTCTCATAGTATAATACTTTTCTCTCAATAGAAATCACTCCTCATAACATAATCGAACCCATCCTAGGTCCTCTTGACCTTTATTTATACATTATAATAGCTCACTGACAACCTTAGGTTGAAACCTAGGTGTCCAAAACCCTAAATGCCAAAACCCTAGGTGTCTAAAACCCTAGGTCAACTTGACCCGCATTTTCAGGGCTTCGCCAGCCTGTCTTTCCTTCCTTCTCACACATGTATTTTTTCGCTTGCTCAGTTGTCCTCGATCTGTCTTCCTTGTTGATCTGTCATCCTTGATCCCCTCATCCAACAACTCTCTTTCCTCGTACTTTGCTCCGTCTTTTCTTCTCTTTTTCTCACTTCGACCCGCTCGCAATCGCTTCGCCTTCTACGTGGTTTTCATTTTACCTTTTCTTCCTTGATCTTTTCTTACTTCCATAACCAAGGGCCAACAATACTCCTCTTGCTTGCTAACCACTATCTCAAACCTAGTTGCATCCTCCTAGAGAGTGATGTTATGTAGTTTTTCCTCCATGAGAATATGCACCTCTTCTAACTGTCACCAAGCCTCTTGAAGCTCTCTCCTATGCTTCCAAGAAATCACGTGACCCCATCCTATGATAAAATTCATAGTACAACAAATGGTCGCGCCCACCATAAAAGTCACCCTCTGTCCCACTTAGGATGAGGAGCAATATTCCAGACATTATGCACCAAAGCCTAAAAATATGCAAACTCCAAATGGGAAACATTAAGCTTGAATAGAGATGAAGGTTTGGATTCTTCCACATGCCCTACTGAAATCGAATTCATAATGGGTAGGTGATCTGAACCTGTAATTACAATCAACACATCAATCGACCACATATTCCCAGAAAAGGAGAAATCATTCCTCAGACCATAAATTTGATCCAGCCTAGCCTGAACCCTAATAAAAGCCCTATCTAAAGTTGGACCAAGTAAACCATCCACCATAATAAACTCATTTCTTCCCCTAACTGGGGTCAAACAGTTGAAGAGAGGCTTTACTCTTAAACCAACCCTACTTCTTTGAACCACTAATCACATAACCAACCCATCCTCCCCTATCACCATCCTATTCAACCATGTTAAAATATCCATAAATTATCCACTCAACATATGGAAGAGTTATGGAATATATTTTGGTATTTGGTTGAGGCATATCATGAATGATATGGTACATGTTTGAGGCACACATTTTGGTGTATAACTAAGGTTTGGTGCATAAATAGAACAAAAACCCAACAATCTCTCCTAAAACAGTATAGTAATCCACATGCAACAACTCCTCAAGCCACTCCCTAATGATGTAACAAAACTTTGTAGATATATTGAAATGGCCAACACAACCCCACATATTCCCTAATCATGATCTCTGGCCCAAAAGGAGCCATTCCACACATAACTTATGCGGCCACAAATATGAAATATAGATGACTTGACCTCCTGTAAAAAAACTATTTTTGACTTAACATTTTGAAGAACTCTTTGAACATCCTGCTTCCTACCTGGGATTGTCATCGCTTTGACATTCCATGAAAAAAGTGAGAGTTGAGAGGGTAGCACCTTCCTTGGAGATAATTTTGTATTTTAATAAGGGACATGTCTAAACATTCTATTTTTTGGATTTTTTTTTGGCAACTATTATCAGAATTAGGCTATGAAATTGTTGGTGAAATTGCAATTTTGCATTGCTTAAATTGCATTTTTGAATGCCTAAATAAATTTAGCACCTTGAAAAACCCCTATTGCACCTATGTAGTTGGTCTTCATCTAAAATAAATATAATAGAGAAACGTAATGGCCATATTTATTGGATATAGACTTGGCCCAAGAAAGTCACCAAAATCCATCGTATTTAGTGAAACCAAGTTGTTGTTTAGAAATTCAATAGATTAAATGTCACGGTATTGAACCCACTTTGCATTTGGGAGTGGTTTTCCATAATAAAATCAAAGCCGCAGAGAAATCATGATTGACTTGGGAAAATTGAAAAACAATAATAATAAATGTTCTTATTGACTAATTAATTGGAAAAAATAGGATAATTATTATTGTAACTTGATTAGTACATATTAATTCACCTCTACCTAGCGGTCTTTATCAATTAATAATAGAAATATTAATGATAATATGAGTGAAAGAGAAATGGACTTCTTCATTAAGATGAAGCACGTAGTGATATTTCAATAACTTTCTTCAAAATTAACGAAATGATGTGAATTCATTTTTACAAGACAATTCTATACAGTGAATATAATTATTTCTTTTTTTATATAAGTCAGTCGAATATTTTGTATTACTTCATCAAAAAACTACAAGCATATTATCTCCAGCTGGTCTGCCATATTGGAAACTAGACCAGCTGCAGTAAATAATATTTTTATCTGGTCTATTAAGCATCATGTTTCTTCCATTTAGACTACAATATTGAATACTTGACATCCTGATCCTATGCTTATACATGGAATTATAAAACCACCTTCCATAACTGGCATAACTCCTATGACTACTTACTGATATAAAAAAAAGGAGACCTTTCAGACTTAAACATGAACTTTATAATCATCTACGGTTTGAGTTTTTGCTATCACAAAACACAAAAAACCTGGGTCCATTCCACTCCATTACTTTAGTCATTTGGAGAAGCAACCCAGAACTTTCAGATCTGGGTTGGTGTTCCATGGTCGTTCGTTGGCATGATATCCATGTGGTGGACATACTTCAGGTACAGGTTGAACTGCATTTCCATATTATCATGATTTCTTTGTTGAATTTTTTCAATGTTTACTAAGAGTTTCACAATAGTCTCCAAACCACTGACCTGACGTTGTATATCCTCTACCATAGTCCTCAGCTCCCTCTGGTCCATGCCTTTGGTTTCATCGTTGTCTTCTTTGAATTTTCCAATCAACATTTTGGTATGCCATGCTATCTCGAGTGTCTTGTGGTAAAGGGTCTCCTGAGTGTGAGTTTCTCTGGTGTTAATTATCCAATCCACCTCCTGCTCTACCTGGTTTTTTCATGTACCTCCTCTTTCAGATTTAATCTCCTCTTCCCATTTCTCAATAGCTTCATTGCCTTTCTGCAGAACCTTAATTTGGTACATCTGTGATGCATCTCGTGTTGTATTCTTGATCCTTATCTTTTTTCAGGAGCTCTTTGGGTAGGAGTCTGCTATCGGGCTCCCTTTCCTGGTAGTGTATTTCATTCAAGCCATGTTCATGTCTACTTCACTAGATAAACCCACTCATCTTCCTTTACACTGAACACAATTATTCCACTGGCAATGAACTTCTACTAGACCGTTAGGAGCTTTAGGAGATCTCTGGGAGGTAGGGGTAACCAACACAAAACCTGGTATATAACAACCTCGTGTATTATTGCTTGTATATATTAATGATCCTGCCTTTAATGGGTCTCTACAAGTGAAATGAATAGAAGGTGTCCTGCCTCGTGCCATTATTCTTTTTATGGTACTTCACCACCCTCTTCTCCTTCTGCAAGCCATACGACTAGACCTATTTTGTACAACCATATCCATTGATAAAATGGTCTGCATTATGTTGTTCTATCTCTTGGCTCTCCTTATCGCCTTATGATTAACCTTGCATGGTATGTACATCCTACAATATATGTTGGCTTTCACCACCTTACGAGCCTATCATTCCATCTGCCCTGCATGCTCTATCATGTCCAGACTAAATGTGGTGTCAAAGTTCCAAGTGGTCAGTTCCTCCCTCTCCAGCTGGGCCCCGCTCAAGATATGATTGCGGCTCTTTTCTTCCTGTGTGGTTGTCTACTTGATTACAGCCACGATGATCTTTTTCCTCCATGTGTTCACAATCTTCTTTGAGTTGGCCCACTTGAACCTATGTCCAAGCCACATCAATCTTATTTTCATCCCGGTGCACACCCTCACTAGCTAATCTATCATCCAGAGTGTTTTCATTCCTTCTAACCCACTTGAAGTCAATTGAGAATAGAGTTAACATGTGCCTTTGTATTCATTGCATAATTTGGACAAGATGCCAATGTGTGATTATCTTTCCTATTTTGGTGCCACACTGCAATATTTTCGCTATTCCTATGACCAGAGTTGAGTCCCCTTCTACTGTTACATTGACAATGCCCTCTCTTACTAAAATTTCCAACCCTTGTTCCAGGGGATAAATTCTTCTGCATTGTTGGTAGTGTTTCCCACACTGGTGGAGTATATACGAAATGTTTTTCCTTCACTATCTTGGATCACTCCACCATCCCTAGCCCTTCCAGGGTTTCCCTTCGACGCGTCGTCAAAATTCAATTTCAGGAAACCAACCTGGGGTGGAGTCCAAGCTAAGGCACCACCATGAACCTGTGTATTTTGGTGAATTGGTAAGTTGATGCTCTAAGAGTCCAATTGCAAAATTTGCAGAACCTGTTTCTCTTGAATCGAGGGATTTTTTGTTGTTGTATGAATTTTCCTGCTTAGGATAGTTTCTCTTAGTTGTTGATCGTTTCTATCAAATTATTTATTGGAAGGGATTCATTGTGGAAAATTATGTTGTTTCTTTCCTTCCAAATTTCCCATATGACAAACCCAGGAGTTAAGCCCAAATACAAATTTACAATTTCATTATCTGTGTACTGGACCGTCCAGCTCCTCAGGGTCACTTGAATATATTCTCTCACTCTATTTGTCTGTCGATACAAGGTAGCCACCTAGTCCCATAACCCCGTTGAGTAAGGGCATCCATCCAACAGATGATTTATTGTATCCTCCTGTCCTTCACATAGGTGACATATTGAGGGGCCACTGAGACCCCTTTTAACCAGATTCTCCCAAGTTAGAATTTTCTTGTGATGGACCAGCCACATAAATATTTTTACCTTCGGCCAATGTGGGGAATTCTAGATTCATTCCCAGAGGGGGTCTGGGTTTCTCTGATCATGACCCGCTATATAGTGTCATGCCTCTTTCAGGGTAAATTCTCCTCCATCTCGTCTGCCCCACCAAAGTTAGTCCTCATCCTCTGAACACAAAATCTTTATTTTTTGAAGATCTTCCTCTAATTCTTTAACCAGCAGGGAATTTTTATTCAGGTGTTGTGGGAGAATAGGGTCCCAACATCTCCATTTTGAAATTCTTTCCCTTTGTTTCCAAAAATTATGCACCCTAAATTTTCCCTGTATGTATAAATATTGCTTGATAAATTCTCTATCCTGGTTTTCCAGTCTTGGTTCTTGTTGCCAAGCATCCTCCCAAAAATGTGTTGTTTGGCCATTTCTTATTTCCCATCAACAGTGGTCTTGAATCATAATTTTATTTCTCCAAGCCATATTCCAAATGTTCGATCCCTCCCCTGATCCTATGAATTGTATGAGGTCCTGAGGGTTCCATCTGGGGGCATATTTGGCTTTCCAAAAGGCTTCCCAGGGCTCTGAGCTCTCTTTTACCCATACCCACCAGAGTTTTTCTCCATACGCATCATTTGTTGTTTTCAGATCTTGCAACCCTAAACCTCCTTTGCTTCTGGGACAACATAGTTTGTCCCATGCCACTAATGCCCATTTCATTTTGTCCTCTGCTCCTCTCCACAAAAAATTCCTTCGTATAGTTATGATCCTCTACAAAATCCCTATTGGTGTTGGGAAGACTGAAAGTAAATAAACTAGAATCGCCTGTAAAATTTCCTTTGTGAGCATAAGCATGTCTACAAATTTTAAGGCTCGATAGGTCTATCTTTTAACTCTATCTTGCAGGTCTTGGAAGTGTTGAACTAGAGCTTTTTCAATTTCTTTATGATATTCTATCTCTTTGCCTGCCTCATCTCTGATTTTCAAAATTATGTTATGATTCCTATGAGCGACTGTTGACTTGTGGAAGAAACTTGTGTTTTTCTTCCCTACCTTTAACCACTAAAATCTAGATTTTTGTCTCCATAAAATCTCCTATTGAATACATCTTTTCTCCCATTCCCAATGAAGGTGCTTTTCCTCCATTTTCTTGTCTTCATTTTAACCATCCTGAATGCAAGATTTATGTAGATCTTCCATTTGAATTTCCAATTCTTTTATTTCTTGTACTATGTTCCCAAACACTTATTGGTTCCATCGTTTGAATTTCTTCTTAACATGTCTCGGTATTCCTTGGAGTCTGTACAATTTGGTTCCCTATTCTTGGATATCCCTTGTCCACCAAACTTTTATTTTCACCATGAAATAGGGGTAGTCCAACCAAAAGCTCCCAAATATGAAGGGACGAGTTTTTGGAGTTCCTTGGAAGTTTTCTTCTAGCTATACTAGCCAATGATTTGATCCTCCCCATGGAAGGATACTGCCTTCCATGTCGATACCTTACATCATTAAGGATTCTGATATTAAGAATCTATATAGCCTTGACACCACATGGTGATGCATGGTTCTCTTGTTATTCCAAGTAAACGTTTCGTTGTTTGTTCTTATATCTACTAGGATGGATTTTTCTATAAAGTCAGAGAAGACCTCTGCATCTCTATCCAATCTACGGATTCCTCCCTTCTTCTCTGCCAGTGTCAAAATTATGTTGAAATCTCCAGCTATAACCCATTGGGATCTCATGTGTTGTTCTTTGAGGTTTTCTAAATCTGCTATCATCTTTTTCTTATCACCTAGGAGTTGGGGACCGTACACATTGGTAAAAATGATCTTGTCTGAAGTTCATATTACTTGCAATTCAACTAATAAGTAGAAACTAATAGATTATGTAGATATCAAGTTAATTTTTTTAGGGTTCCACAGGGTAAGAAAGCCCCCTCCTAAGTTTTGGTTATCAATGTCTAGATAATGGTATTTATTCCAACTTTTCCTACTTATTTATAACAACTTTTCAGTTGTACATTTAGTTTCCTGAATAAAACATATTTTTGTTTTTTCCATATTTAACTTATTTTTAAGAATTCTTTGTTTCCTAGGGATATTCAAGCCTTTTGTATTCCAAGTAATAACCTTCATTTTAACACAGGTGGTGGGGAGGTAGGGAACATAGATTTAATCTTACCATAGTTTATCAGCAAGGCCCCGAGTTCCTGCAGCACAAAATTGTTTGGTTTTCTACCCTTATTCCTCTTGGTTTGTTTCAGTGACAGAGACTGTTAGGTGCCCACTGATTTAAATCCAAAATTTCCTATCTCACCATGCATGCGCTTAGTCCCTCTAGACATTTCCTCCTCTTTCATCAGAAAGAGTTATTGCACTCGATCTAGTTGTTCTGGAGGTATGGTTTCTATTCCTTGTTTTTTCCACTGTTCCAAGATATTTTTAGGGTCAATACCTTCCTGTTCCATTGTATCTCAGAGATCAGGGTCTTCGATTCCTACCTCGCTTGGTGTCATCTCTGAATCTCCATCACATTCCTACATTGGAATATTTACATCTAGGTTTTGATGCAGCATCGATCCATTGGAATCCTTGTTAATGCTCTAAGTTGGATGTTCCTCCCTCACCATGTTTGCTTCCTTTCTGTCGATCTCTATATCATTTTTCTTCTCCTGATGTTTATCTCCTTCCTGGGTGTGATTCTCTGCCAGGCATTCAAAACTATTTTTAGTTTCTGGTGTGCCTAAAGGGGGGGGGGGGGGTTATTTGTCGCCTACCCCCTCTACCCCTATAATTTGGTCGAACAAAACCTTCTTCATCTTGTGGTTTTTTTGTTTTTTATTGTTCGGTAAATTTATTTAAAGGACATTCCCTGTAGAGATGCCCATGTTCATGACATCTCCTGCATCGGAAAGGAATATCCTCGTAATCTATGTTTTGAATCCATTCCTCATCCCTAAATTCCAAGGATATTACTTTTGGTAATGCTCCTAATACATCCATCTCAATACATATTCTTGCAAATGAGGTATATTTTCCTTTTAAGGTGGCGTCCGAGGCCTTGAAAAATTTTCCCAATTTATTGCCTATTGCTTCGAATGTGGATGGTAGCCAATAATATAAAGGAAGAGAATAAAGCTTGGGTCTGCTATTTTACTTTGATTTGCATTGTCTTCTTCACCGGTCTGACCATTTTTCTCTTGCATGTCCTCTTCGTTCAGGCCTGACGTTGAACCCGGTGCACCAGATTGTAGTACCCTGAAACCTCCTCCTCGTGGACCCTTCCCTCTGTCCACTACTACTTGTTGATAGGAGGGAGCCCCACGCCCTCCCCCTCTATTCGCCATGCAGGTAACTTGCTTAAACCATATCAGAAAAATCAGAACACAGAACTCAGCCTCTCTCCATATATATATAAGTTGTTCAAAGAATATAATTATTTCAAATACATGAGAAAAAATGATTATTCTAAATAAATAAATAAAATTCTTTCTTTAAAATTTCATTTAAAAATATATTTTTTAATTAAAAATTTTAAAAATATATATTTTTAATTATTATTAATTTTAAATATTTTAATTTTAAAAATTTGAATTTAATTAAAACCCTTAAAACCTCTTACAAAATAGTTTAATTAATTAAAAACAAAATAATTTAATTAATCAAAATTTTAATGAAAATGAAATTATCCCAACGTTATGTAAACCACTCTATTTTACAGAAGCTTTATCTTACACCTCGACAATAATCTTCCCCAAGTATAACAAAAGCCACATAGATGATAGCTACAAATTTATTAAAAAAAAAAAAAAATCCTTAACTAAATTTATTTTACCATAGGAAAATTTGAACAAGCGATGTGAATTTTATAGATCATATCACCCACCACTATGGGAAAGGTTTACATTTTTAATTTACTTGTATATATATCATTAAGGATTTTTAAAATAAGTGGAAATAGAATAAAAATTTATTTAAAAAAAATAGTTTTAGATTTTAAATTAAATAAGATAATTGATTTGCCTTTTTAATTTAGTGTTTTTTAAAATAAATATTGGTAAAATATTAAGGATTTTTTTTCTTTATTACATATAATAATTGTTAATATTGATAAGACAAAGGTTATGATAATCAAGTCCAAAAATATTGTTTGTGATAATTTCGTGTATGATAACAACAACTTGAAGGAAGTGACTTCATACAAATATATGTGAGTCCATTTACATCACAAACTTGACTGGAACTATTGTATTGAGAAAAAAAATAAATGGTGGATGTAAATCTTATTTTGGCCTTGAAAAATATTGTAAATCAATGAACCTTTGATTATGGGATAAAAAGAAAATTATCTTCAAGACTCTAGTCACTCATGTTATCTTATATGGCTGTGAAGTTTGGGGTTGTAGCATCTCTATAAAATCATGGAGAAAGATCGAGCAAATCCAGAAGTGTTTTATAACTTATAATATTAAAATTAAATATCAATTCAACGGCATTGAATAAAATTGTGAGGCAATAACAGGGAAAAGACAATAATGTTGGTATATGGAGTGAAAGGTATTGAGCCAGGTCGTCGTAGAGTGACTTCAATGGCCCACCGGAACCAAATGGTCTTTGTGGAGCATGTAAGTGAAGGTAAAGTAAGTAAATTTATCAATTGTTGCTACATGTGGAATAACAAAAGAGGAGGTACACACCAAATAGTAGAAAGGATGAATCAATTTCTTATATCAATGCCCTATTCCTCTGTTGATAAACCCATGAGTTAATCCCCAACACAAATTTATAATTTCATTATCTGTGTACTGGACCATCCAGCGCCTCAGGGTCACTTGAATATCTTCTCTTACTCTATTTGTCTATCGATACAGGGTATCCACCTAGTCCCATAACCTTGTTGAGTAATGTAACCCATCCAACAAATGATTTATCGTCTCCTCATGTCCTTCACATAGGTGACATCTTGAGGGACCACTGAGACCCCTTTTAACTAGATTCTCCCAAGTTAGAATTTTCTTGTGATGGACCAGCCACATAAATATTTTTACCTTCGACCAGTGTGGGGAATTCCAGATTCGTTCCCAGAGGGGGTATGGGTTTCTATTATCATGACACGCTATATAGTGTCATGCCTCTTTCAGGATAAATTCTCCTCCATCTTACCTGCCCCACCAAAATTGGTCCTCATCCTCTAAACATAGAATCTTTCTTTTTTGAAGATCTTCCTTTAATTCTTTAACCAACGGGGAATTTTGATTGAGATCTTGTGGGAGAATAAGGTCCCAACATCTCCATTTTGAAATTATGTCCCTCTATTTCCAATAATGATGTACCCTAACTTTTCCATGCTTGTATAAATCTTTCTTGATAAATTATCTATCTTGGTTTTCCAGTCTTGGTTCCTATTTCCACGCATCCTCCCAAAAATGTGTTGTTTGGTCATTTCTTATTTCCTAGAAACAGTGGTCCTGAATCATAATTTTACTTCTCCAATCCATATTCCAAATGGTCGATCCCTCTCCTGATGCTGTGAATTGTATGAGGTCCCAAGGGTTCCATCTGGGGGCATATTTGGCTTTCCAAAAGGCTTCTTAGGGCATTGAGCTCCCTTTTACCCATCTCCACCAGAGTTTTGCTCCATACGCATCATTTGTTGTTTTCGGATCTTGCAACCCTAAACCTCCTTTTTTTTTCGGACAACATAGTTTCTCCCATGCCACTGACGCCCATTTTTTTTTGTCCTCTCCTCTGCTCCACAAAAAATTCCTTTGTATAGTTCTGATCGTCTGCAAAATTTATGGTAGTGTTGGGAATACTGAAAGTAAATAAGTTGGAATCTCCTGTAAAACTGCCTTTGTAAGCACAAGCATGCCTGCAAAGTTTAGGGCTCGATAGGTCTATATTTTAACTCTATCTTGTCGATTGTTTATCATATTTTCCCAATTTGATTTCTTTCCAACTTGATCTATGAGAGGAACTCCCAAATATTTAGTACGTAAGTTTTTCCTCTCAAAACCCGGGATGTTAGTGAGGTTTCTTTGAATAGAAATATGAGTATTAAAGAAAAATATCATAGACTTGGAATGATTAATCTCCGTTCCTGAAGTTTCTGCAAAGTTATCCAAAAATTCCTTGTAGGCAGTCGCCTCTTTGACTATTGGAATTCCATGTAACATAGTATCATCTACCAATTTTTTATGCATAGTTGGGGGGATGGCTTCGTGAGGTTGTAGGCCTTTTATTACTCCCTCAGAGGTTTCTTCTTTAATTGTTCTACTTAATCCTTCCATCATAAGTATGAACAAAAAGTGGGTTGAAGGGTCCCCTTGTCTAATTCCCCTGGAAGGGTAAAAAGGTTTAGTTGGGGCTGCATTTACCAAAATTGAGAAACTAGTCATGGAAACCAGAGCCATTACCCATTTTATCCATTGATTGCCAAATCCATAGGCTTCCATGGTTTTTTTCATATAGTGTCAACTTAGTTTATCATAGGATTTGGCAAAGTCCAGTTGTATTATCATGCATTCATTTTTCCTACTTTGCAACGAGTGGATTATTTCATGGGCATGAATTATATTGTCTAAGATTTTCCTACCTTCCATGAAGACTGATTGTTCCTTTGAGATAATAATAGGAAGGAGGGGTTTCAATCTATTTGCTATGACCTTGGATATTATCTTGTAAACCATGTTGCATAGAGCTATCAGTCTAAATCTATCTGGATTTCTTGCTTCGTTCTCTTTGGGGATCAGAGTAATGAAATTTGAGTTTATAGATTTGAATCCTCAACTATATCATAAATATCTTGTTTTACCATATCCCAACAGGATTTGAATAAATCCACACTAAATCCATCAGGTCCAGGAGCCTTCCCATTAGGCATCTCTTGGACTGCTTGATCTACTTCCTCGGGCGTAATTGGCTTCCTTAAATTTTGATTATTCTCCTCTATGACCAATCTTGGAACGTGTCTAAAAATATTTGGTATGGCCTTTGAACGGTCAACTTCAGGTTCTTTAGCTATGTCCTGGAAGTGTTGAACTAGAGATTTTTCAATTTCTTTATGAGATTCTAGCTCTTTTCCTGCCTCATCTTTGATTTTCAAAATTATGTTATGCTTCCTATGGGTGATTGTTGACTTGTGGAAGAAACTTGTATTTTTCTCCCTTTCCTTTAACCACTGAACTCTAGATTTTTGTCTCCATAAAATCTCCTCTTGAATACATCTTTTCTCCCATTCCCGATGAAGGTGCTTTTCCTCCATTTTCTTCTCTTCATTGTAACCATCCTAAATGCAATATTTTTGTATATCTTCCATTTGAATTTCCAATTCTTTTTTTGTCTGTACTATGTTCCCAAACACTTCTTGGTTCCATCGTTTGATTTTCTTCTTAACATGTCTCAGTCTTCCTTGGATTTTGTACATTTTGGTTCCCTATTCTTGGATATCCTCTATCCACCAAATTTTGATTTTCTCCATGAAAGAGGGGTGGTCCAATGAAAAGCTTCCAAATGTGAAGGGACGATTTTTTGGAGTTCCTTGGAAGTTTGCTTCTAGTTGTATTGGCCAATGATCGATCCTCCCCATGGAAGGATATTTCTTTCCATGTCGATACCTTACATCATTAAGGATTCTGATATTAAGAATCTATATAGCCTTGACACCACCTGGTGATGCATGGTTCTCTTGTTATTCCAGGTAAAATTTTTGTTGTGTGGTCTTATATCTACTAGGCTGGCTTTTTCTATAAAGTCAAAGAAGACCTTTGCATCTCTATCCAATCTACGGATTCCTCCCTTCTTCTCTACTAGTGTCAAAATTATGTTGAAATCTCTGGCTATAACCCAATGGGATCTCATGTGTCATTCTCTAAGGTTTTATAAAGCTGATATCATATTTTTGTTATCATCTAGGAGCCGGGGATCATACACTTGGTAAATATGATCTTGTCTTAAGTTCTTATTACTTGCAATTCAACTGATAAGTAGAAATTGGTAGATTATGTCGATATCAATTTAACCTTTTGAGGGTTCCACGGGGTAAGAATGCCCCTGCTAAGTTTTGGATATCAATATCTGGATAATGTTATTTATTCCAACTTTTCCTACTTATTTGTAACAACTTTTTAGTTGTCATTTAGTTTCCTGAATAAAACATATTTCTAGTTTTTCCATATTTAACTTATTTTTAAGAATTCTTTGTTTCCTATGGCTATTCAAGCCTCTTTTATTCCAAGTAATAACCTTCATTTTAACACAGGTGGTGGGGAGTTATGGAACAAATATATAATCTTACCGGATTTTATCAGCAAGGCCCCGAGTTCCTGCAACACGACATTGTTTGGTTTTCTACCCTTCTTCCTCTTGGTTTGTTTCGGTGACAAAGAGTGTTGGGTGTCCGCTGATTTAACTCCCAAATTTCCCATCTCACCATGCATGCACTTAGTCCCTTTGGATATTTCCTCCTCTCTCATTAGAAATAGGTATTGCACTCAATCTAGTTGGTCTCGAGGTATGGTTTCTATTCCTTTGTTTTTCCACTATTCCAGGACATTCTGAAGGTCGATACCTTCTCGTTCCACTATATCTCAGAGATCAGGGTCTTCAGTTCTTATCTTGCTAGGTGTCATCTCTGAATCTTCGTCACATTCTTGCATTGAAATATTTATATCTAGGTTTTGATCCAACGTCGATCCATTGGAATCCTTGTTAATGCTTTGAGTTGGATGTTTCTCCCTCACCATGTTTGCTTCCTTTCTGTCAGTCTCTGTCTTCTTTTGCTTTTTCTGATGTTTATCTCCTTCCTGGGTGTGATTCTCTATTAGGCCTTCAAATCTATTTTTAGTTTCTGGTGTGCCTAAAGGGGGGGTTTTATTTTGTCGCCTACCCCCTCTGCCCCTATAATTTGGTCGAACAAAACCTTCTTCATCGTGTGGTTGTTTTGTTTTTCATTGTTTGGTAAATTTATTTAAAGGACATTCCCTATAGAGATGCCCATGTTCATGACATCTCCTGCATCGGAAAGGAATGTGCTCATAATATATGTTTTGAATCCATTCCTCATCCCCAAATTCCAGGCATATTGCTTCTGGTAGTGCTCTCGATACATCCATCTCGATACACATTCTTGAAAATGAGGTATATTTTCCTTTTAAGGTGGCATCCAAGGCCTTGACAAATTTTCCCAATTTATTGCCTATTGCTTCAAATGTGGATGGTAGCCAATAATCTAAAGGCATAGAATAAATCTTGGGTCTTCTATTTTGCTTTGATTCGCATTGTCTTCTTCACCGGTCTGACTTTTTTTCTCTTGCATGTTCTCTTCGTTCGGGCCTGACGTTGAACCCTATGCAAATGGTCTTTGAGGAGCGTGTAGGTGAAGGTAAAGTTCAACTTCTACTTATTCTCTAATTCTCTTTGTGGAGCGTGTACGCTTAGACTACGCTCTTTTCTAATTCTCTACTTATTCCGACTTGAATTGATGCGAGTGAACTGTATTACTTGAATGGTGGAAAAATTGCTCCCCCGGGCCCCGTCGGAGCGTGTAAGCAAAGGTAAAGACTGTAAATTCAACAAATTTATTTAAAATTGGTTGGTGGTGTCACTTCAACTGGATGCTTTACAAATTACTTGAATTGCAGAGAAATTTGTCGCCCATTGACCCCAGTCAACTTCTACTTTTGTATTTCTCTACTTATTCCGATGTGAATTGATGCGAGTGAATTATGGAGAACTTGCCCCTCCAGTCTACTTGTTCCGACTTTAATTGATGTGAACCGTATTACTTGAATGGATGGTGGGAAAATTGCGAACCGTATTTCAACTTTTCCAACCGAGTCATTCGAGTGAAGACAAAGGTAGTCAATACGCCATTATCTTCACCTCTTTATGTCATGATCAATAAAAGCGATTTTTGTTTGGAATAGTCCAACACTTTCCTACACTAATTTCCGCGAGTATCCATCCCATTCCACAAAGTTGCCTTTGCCCCCATATTTCATTCTTTTGCTAAAATATTCACCTTTTACTCGACGTTTAGGTGAAGGTGAAAGTAAGTAAGCTTGACCAATCACTTAAAATTGGTCGTGGTGTCACTTTAGTTGGAAAATTCAATTCTAAGCAATTTTACATTATATTTGCTTCACTTTTTAAATCTAATTCTAATCAATTTTATATTATATATGTTTAACTATTTTAATTTAATTTTCTTTTTTTTTAATTTTTAATTAAAGTTGGTATTTTAAATTAATTATATATTTATTTTATGAGGAAATTCAATTTATTTATTAGTGTGTCGATGACTTGTGGGATTACCTTGTAGTCTAAAAATCCCAAACATAAAGATTTCTCATACAAAACAATCACACTCAGGATATTTTACTTTATTAAGAAAATATTACTTAAATATATGTTATAATTTTTTATTTTTTTAATTTGATAAATTATTTATTGTGATAATTATTGTTTACTAGAAATTAATTTTATTTGGTAAAGTGAGCTTATAAGGTCTTTCTAAAAGGGAAGATTGGCCGAAAATTTGAGCTCTGCAACTTTTAGGGTTTTCTACATTCTCTCGCCTCCTGCCTGCCTAGACCACCTCTAACTCCCTCTGCTCGTGTTGATCGCCTCAGCTCTACGGCCCTGACCACTTCAGAAGAATGGGAACAAAAGGAGGGGTGAAATCCCCCTCTTATCTTAATGTCGCAACAAATGATCCGGGGAACTCCCAAGCGCGGTGTCCATCCTTTGAGCCGCCTCTGCACCTATGCGACCAATATATGCAAGAAGAAATGGATGTTAGCAGAGAACCGAACATGGATGTTGAGTCCTCGCATCCAAAAGCAGCTCGAGCCTAGATCCTCGAAAAATGCATCCCCTAAGCCCTGGTTGCACCCAGATATGTTATCAAAACCACCAAGATAGGAGAGCATACAGAGTTCATGAGAGACCGCACCCTCATAGGAAAGTTCCTAGGTCTCTAGCCCTCAGAAAAGGACCTAGCTCATTGGATCAAGACGTGGTGGAACCCCAAGGGAGACTATGAGATCCAGCTAAGCTCCAAAGGATTCTTTATAGTAATATTCTACAACCTGGAGGACAAGGACAAGATCTTTGAAGGGGGACCATATTTCTACAACTCAGTCGGCCTTTACCTCCATTTCTGGATGGACCGCTTCATCCCAAAAAAGGAAAACTTCGCATATGCACCGATATGGATTTGCCTCTACTCCCTCCCTCAAGAGTTCTGGTTAGAGGAAATTTTAATGGGCATAGGCAACACCCTGGGTAAATAAGTCAAATCCTCTGAAACTACCAAACAAAGAAAATAGACCTCTTATGCAAGGATATGTATCTATATGAACATTTCCAAAGCTCTTCCAGGCACAATCACCTTAGAATACCAAGATGAGGAATGGGCCCAAACCTTGGACTATGAACACATACCTTTTAGATGTCGAAAATGCCATGAACATGGGCATCTCTTCAGATATTTCCTTTTAAATGCCCTCCCCAGAAGGAATTTGAAGAAAAACCTAAGGAAGGTTTCACCTAGGTTCACAATCGAAGAAGACAAGCTCAGAAGAAATCCACAACAGTCAACGGAAAAAAGAATCAGAAAAACAACTCATTTGAGGCCCTTAACCGCCTTCCAAAGACATAAGAGGTGGAAAAACACCCACAAGATTGTGGGGGAATATCTCAGCAAGCACAAGGAAGATCAACCGACACAAAGGCATCAGGCCCCAACAACCTAAGTAGACCCACAGACTCACCCAGCCTCAGGAAAAGAACCAATAAGAGAAGAAGATACAATCATGGAAATGGATGAGCAGGACCTAACTGAAATAGACCTAGATAAGCTAGAAGAGGCACTCAACAAGAAGGATCTACAAACCTTACCAGAGGACCAACTCAGAAAAGTTCACAAGGTATTTATGGATTCATCAGCATGAGCTACATCCAGGTTGGGGATTAAAATAGGCCCAAACCAAGATCCAAGAAAACACACAAAAGAAAACAAGCGACGAGGCAGAAAATCGGCTCAACAGTAAATAAAGGAGGCGGGAAACTATATGATCAACTCGAGACAGATTCAAAGTCTCTCTGAGAGCTCCTTCTCCCACCCACCAAATTGTTAACTATGAAGATTTTCACATGGAATATCAGAGGTATAAATGGAAGATCCAAGCAAAGGATTCTCTAAAACTGCATCCAAAAGGAAGACCCTGATATACTCCTGATACAAGAGACAAAATGTCCAGAGAAAATTGCAGAAGACATCCTCCAAAGATGTTGGTGAAACTGTAGCTCTTATCAAATGGACTCAAAGGGAGCTTCAGGAGGCATGGCCATCCTATGGAATCCCACCACTATCATCCTAGATCAAGGCTTCTCCACTCCAAATACCATCACAACGCACTATAGAGCCATGGGCTCGAACAAGGAGGGAATGATTACAAATGCTTATGGACCACAAAACAACCAGGACAAAGACCTCTTTCTTCAAAGCTTGGCCTACTTGGGCTCTCTAGCCGAGGGTAAATGATGGATTATAGTGGGTGACTTCAATATGATTCTCATGCTAGAGGAGAAAAGAAGGGGGGGGGGAATTCCTGGAGTAGGACAATGCAAAATTATAGGAACTCATAGAGAACCTCAGACTGGTAGACATAGAGAACAATAATGGTACCTACACCTGGACCAACAAAAGATCAGGTCACCAACAAATACCATGTAGGCTAGATCGCTTTCTCATTTCGGAAACTCTCCTTTTGGAAGGCCCCCTAGTAGATTCCAACATCCTCCCGAAAGAAGGCTCGGATCACTGGCCAGTTCAGCTATGGGTAGACACTATCACCACCCCCAAGTTAAAACCCTTCAGATTTGAAAAATTTTGGCTTTCCCATCTAGACTTCCAGGAGATAGCTCGTCACTGTTGGAGCACAACGGAAATCTAGGGGGGTACAAAAATATATTGCTTCCAGCAAAAGCTCAAATACTTTAAACAATAGGTGCGCAAATGGAACAAAGAATTCTTTGGGAACATCCTCCAGGAAAGGAAACTGCTAGAACAAAAACTAGAGGATCTTCAGAGGCAATTCATTCTTTCAGGACACACCATCACTCAGCAGCAGCAGGAGAATGAAATCAAAAGGCAACTAGAAGAAAGACACAAGTAGGAAGAAATCCTATGGAGACAAAAATCTCGGGTCCAATGGCTCAATGAGGGAGAGAAAAACACCAATTTTTTCCACCGGTCCATGATCCACAGACACCTAATCAACCACATTACGAAGTTGGAGGACCCTCAAGGAAACACCCTGTTAAATCACCAGGAAATTTTGCACGAGCTGTCAGATTTCTACAAGGATCTCCTCTTAGAACCAATGGTGGACCGCTCCTCATCAATTGAGCAGGTGACCCAAAACATCCCAACTATCATCACCCATGAGCAGAATGAGGCTCTCATGACCCCAATAACGCAGGCAAAAGTTAATCAGGCTATTCAAGATCTACCCACAGGAAAGGCTCCAAGACCAGATGGATTCACCACAAACTTCTTCCACTCTTGTTGGAAAATGTTAAGGGAAGAAGTGTGGCATCTGGTGGAGGAATCTCGCAGCTCAAGCAAAGTTCTTCTATCACTTAATGCCACTTTCCTCACCCTAATTCCCAAAGAAGAAAGAGTAACAAACCCGAAGAATTTTAGACCCATAGCACTCTGCAATGTGATCTATAAAATCATCTCCAAGGTCATATCTCTAAGACTCAATCCCATACTCCCCTTCATCATATCCAAGGAGCAATGAGGTTACATTGAAGGAAGGCAAATCATGGACAACTCCATTCTTGTCCATGAAATCATTCACTTGCTCAAAAGCACCCGCACTCCAGGTATGCTTCTAAAACTTGACCTCTCAAAATCTTTTGACAAATTAAGCTGGCAGTACATGAAAGCTCTTATTTCGGCTTTCAGTTTCAACAAGGATTGGATATCTTGGATAATGAACCTCATTTCTTCAACCTTTTTCTCAATCCTCATCAATGGAGTCCCTTCTCAACCCTTCTCCCCCACAAGAGAAATACGGCAAGGAGACCCTCTCTCCCCTTTCCTATTTGTCATTATGGTTGAGGGCCTAGGATGCTATATCAAGGCCTCAATTCAAAATGGCTCCCTCAAAGGTCTCCCTCTTCATGGGTTACAACCAACAGCCTCCCACAGCCAATTTTTCGATGACACATTACTAATGAACACCCCCAATATGAAAGAAGCAAATAAACTAAGTTCTATCCTCGTTGATTTTAGTGAAGCCTCTGGCACCACCTTCAATCTTGCCAAATCCCATCTCTTCTTCTTTGATACTCTTGTAGGAATCCAACAACACCTTTCTCAACTTCTGAATACCCCTGTCTTCCCTCGTGTTATCTGGGACTCCCTCTCTCTAATTCAATAGCTAGAAACATCTCCTGGGACTCTCTCCTACTCTCCATTTCCAATCGGTTCATCACTTGGACCTTTTGATCCCTCAACCTTCCATTCAGAATCATTCTCTTAAATTCAGTCCTTCAATCCATCCCTGCTTACCTCTTCTCAGCCCTAGCTGCCCCCCTTTCAGTCATAAAGAAAATAAGAAATATGCAAAGAAACTTTCTCTAGAATGGACACAATCCAGACAGAAAATGGGCCCTCATCAGTTGGGACAAGGTATGCAATCTTAAATCTTCAGGTGGACTGGGCCCCCGAGACCCGAGAAAATTTAATAGCACCATGGGAGCAAGAATTTTGTGGAGATAGCTCAAAACTCCAACAGAGATCTGGGCCAAACTCTGGAAATGCAAATATGCCCCAAATACAAATCAAAGCCATCTTATAAGAATGAGGGAGAAAATTCAAGGCTCCAACATCTGGAATGCGGCCTGGAAAAATAGGCCACTCATTCAGGAACATGCTTTCTGGGAAATTCACAATGGCCAGAATGCCCTATTATGGATGGATTCTTGGCAGTAATTGTCACCCCTTCAATTGGAAGAAACTCTACAATCCTATGCTAATCACATACAAGATCTCACCACTCTTAAAGTAGCATATTTGTGGACTGATACTCTTAGTAACTCTCCTTGGCGAAGCTGGAAATCAACCCATCAAGAGATCCAAGTTGCATCGGAATGTGATCTGCAACACTAGAATCAATCAACATCCCAAAGGTGAATTTGGAAAAGCACAGACCCAGACATTCTCAGATGGGGATACACACCTCACGGTAGCTTCACTCTCAAAGAGGGGTATGCTCTACAGGAGAAATTCCCAAATCTTCAAAAAGATAGCATCTGGACAAAAATATGGAAATCAAAACTATGGCCCAAAATCTCTACATTCCTCTAGCTTCTCCTACAAAACAAGATCTTAACCTAGGACAATCTACAAAAACGAGATTTCATTGGCCCCTCAATTTTCCATATCTGCCATCTCCAAGCAAAAACCATGGAGAACCTCCTAAACAACTTCCCATTCAATGAGGACATCTGGAGCCAAGCCACTCAAATCATGAGAAGAACCAAAAGAGTTAAAAATAACATCCCAAGCACAATAAGGGAGTGGGGCTCCAACTGCTTTAAAATTCCTATCCTGAACAGAACATGGCAACTTTTATCAGGCTTCATAGTTTGGCAACTATGGAAAGAGAGGAATAGAAGAATCTTTCACTCCCAACCCTCTCCTCCCTCCCTCCTCTGGAACTCAATCCTCTTGCATCTCCATAAAACTCTTCAGCTTCATTTATGGACTCAAGAAGACTTCCCCACTGATCCAAGTGAGCTCCTTCTCCT
>JZKD02S0676469.1:62256-87033 GCA_000966675.3 Picea glauca
CCCTAGCATAGGGGTCCCCGTCTCTAAAATTATAAAAATAAAAATAAAATTGATAAAATCCCAACAATAACAATTCATCCCATGCAAAACTCCAAGGTAGATTCCCAATACTAGAGAATGTTAGGAGATGGCAGATGAAACAAACGATGCAGGATAGGGTAACAGAAGTCACAGACTAGAACTGATCGGTAAAAATGCTCTTGGTGGATCAATAGCAACATGAGAATGAATCATGGTAAGGAAGGACAGATACATAGTAAGGGAGCAATGGATTCTAAAAGGAAACCTCAACCCTGCAACCCCAAGGAATTATACCACTTCATTTAACGATGTGACAAAGGGAAATTTGTAGGCTAACTAGGATTTCCCACATAATATAGACATGCTCAAGAATAAATCTGAGAAAATCACTAACTAGGATGGCTTCAACAAGGTCCCAAGTAAAACGAAGCAAGGAGAAAAATCATCCAAGCCAACCACAAGTACACAAGATAAGAATTCCAATATCTTCTAAAGCTTGTCAACCTTAGGAGAAAATGAAAATCCAACTAAGGAAGCGTTGCAAGCCAATGAAGGACAACCTTAAGCAAATCACCCAATAATAGAAGAAGGAAAATGTCAAAAAACCAATCCTCCAAGCACCTTTCAAAAGAAAAATCCAAAGGAAGCAATAGATCTAGAAATGGGAATGGAGGAGGAAACCCAAGAAAAATATGAAGAAGATAATATACTATAATACATGGTATTGGAGTCAATCGAAATTGATCTACCAACACCCATTGTGGTTCATGGGGAAAAAAACCTAATCAATATTGCAGAGGATCGACGACTCCAACTTCAGAAGAAACTCAAAAAAGGTAAAGCAAAGTTGGGAACCTCAAACCCAAACCAAACATCTACTTGTAGCTTGGGCATAAGGACTAATCCCCTATAAATACTAGCCATACAGGAAAAGAAAAGAGGTAGGAATTCCTCAAAGCAAAACCTAGAATAAGCAGGTGCACTCTTAGTGGAATTGGGATAGAAAAAAGGATTGTCGTAGAAATATTTCCCCTCCCAACCAAGGAATTAAAATGAAGGTGATCTCGTGGAACATTAGAGGCTTGAATGCATCCAGCAAGCATCACATGTTGAAGAAAAAAATAGGTGATTACCAACCCATTATCTTATTACTCTAGTAAACCGAATGTGATATCGTTTCATTGAATTTTATTGTACAAAAATGTTGGGAACATTGTAAAAGCATAGCCACAACAACTATATGATTATCTAAGGGTCTATAGTTTTATGGGATCCATCCTAGGTCTTTCTTGGATGTGAATTAGATACACCCAATATCATATCTACCAAGTTTAGAAGCCTCACCTCTCTGGACCAAAGCTTCCTAAGAAACGCTTATGGCCTCACCAATCCTCTTCTTAAATTTTACTTTTTTGATTCCTTCAAGGCCATAGATGATACACTCAATGAAGAATTGTGGATATTAGGGGGGTTAACATAATCACTTGCCTCTAGGAAAATAAAGGAGTCAAGAGAAGACTAGATGTTGTTAGCATAGTTTTATGAGACACTATCATCAGGCTAAGGTTAATAGATCTAAAAACATCTAATTTTTGCTACATGTGAAATAAAAAAAGAGGAGGTACACACCAAATAGTAGAAATGTGTTGGCATAGGGGTAGACCCAGGGTTCAACGCACCAACAAAACCCTAACTACCATCCCTTTCGGCAACACCTGCGAAGCAGATGAAGTCTCACCCGAGGTAGAGGCAGGGGGGGTTGCAGGACTCAGGTATCTACAACCAGGTTGGGACACAGATCTGTGATTACAATACTTAACAGAGCACTAAACACAGTATGAATTAGTTTCTTGAATCTCATTCACATCACATATTAAACCCTTATTACAGAACAACACAATAACAATAAAGATCAATAACTTTCAATCACTTAGCACATAGCATTAGATCAGATCTAGCATTCATTTACCATCAATATAGAACTAAGCATCCATACATCTATCCAACATATATAAAGATCAATACACTAATAGATAAACAACATCAACAACATCGCACAAATCACATCAACACAAGATATACGTGGTTCACACCAGTGTGGGGATACATCCACCAATCTTTCTTATTCTTCTTTATTAGTCTTCAAGCTTCTTACATTCATCTACTCTTGTGCACAAAGCCACAAATACAAGCTTCGCACTGGACATGTGATCTGTGCACAGCGCACTAGATCCACCTTCCCCAAAATCAGGGCAAGGCACAAAGCCAACTCCTTAATAGCACAAAGCCTTACACAATCTGCTTGCACAAAGCCAACTAGTCATGCACTAAGCCAATTACAAGTAGTCATTCTTACATCGCCTAGATACTTTTTATACATTTACAAAAAGTCCTAATCATGGGTAAACTCATGGGCCGAAATCCCTTAACCCATTACATAAACTCTAAAATCCCTTGTTGGGTCCACAAGCATGCAAAATGAGTGAGATCTCGTGATCTCCACTCCGCCTGGGCGCTCCATCTTCGACTAGCCTGTCGAAGTCACAAAAGTGGTCAAACACAACCAATTTTTCCTCCAAACTTGGTCGAGGGCCAACAGGCCCCAAACACTCACCTGTGACTCGTCCCGAGTCACTCAAATTTGGGCAACGCTGCTTCAAAGGCCTCGATCTTAGCTCGAACTGCCTCGACTTGCTGCTTCGCTAGAGATTCCTTCTTGGTGAACTCTTAAATCACTTGCTCAGTAATAGGCCCTTCCAGGCATTGTTCCATTGTCACAACCACTTGGTCTAGCTACGAGCTATGTCCTTAAATATCTTCAAAAATCGTGCAGGATTCTTCCTGCACCGACTGTAATCTTTGTGTCACCTCCATGACTCTTCTCTGGATAGCAGTAATCTGTTGTTGAACTACGCATTGTTCCTATGATATTTTCATCTTCTTGACTGCAGTAAGCAACTTCATCTGTGCTTGCACGGTGGACGCCTGTTGATTCACCTCCTCTAGTTGTGCTTCCAGTTTCCTCAGATCCGGATCTTCTGCAAGGCGCTCATAGATATGTGCACTACGATCACTCAGTTGCTTACACTCTAAGGTGAGTGCCCCGATTCTTTCTACTGCATTCTTGGAAACTTCTTCCCTCTGATCGCGCACTTCTTGTGGAGTGCTCGACACTCCTTGGAGCTCTAACTCCATTACTCTTGCTTGAAGCTATTGAATGGCCTCAGCAAGCTTCCCAACTTGAATCTTAACTAACTCTTATTTTTCCTATGCCAAGCCTGACACAAAGCGAAGTGATTTAGTCACTGCCTCTTTGACTACAGTCTACTCTGTGAGTAGCTAGTATTTTTCTTTTTGCATCTTTTCCTTGTCCTCTTCGAACATTGCCCGAATTTCATATTTATCCTTTCGCGCAACTCGAAGTTGTTCTAAGACCTCCTCCTTTTCTTTCTTCAAGGCTTCTGTAGCCTACTCCTTTTCTTCTTGGACTCAATGGAGTCGAGCCTCTGTTGCATCTGCTAGCCTTCGTAATTAGGTGGGCTCATACCCCAATTATGTACTCTTCGACAAAGAAGGCACAATAGGTACTGCACGGCTTGAATGGATGGCTTGTTGTATCTCTTGTAGCTCCTTCTCTATTCTTTCATACAGTGTCTCCTGCTTCACTCCATGTCTTTGCAAGATATCCTCTGAAGCATCCTCCATGGCAGCGATGATGAGATCGACATCGTCCACTATGAGTACATTCTTCAACTGAGGCTTATTGGCATAGGTATTCTTTCTTGCTGAGGGTTTCTGTGGAGAAACCTTCCTTTTCTTTGATGTTTCAACCTCTGTAAGGGGATCCTTCGGCAGTGTAACTTCGCCTTTGTCTTTCTTTTCTCCTTCTTCCCCTCCTTCTTCTTGGTTCACTTCATCTCCTCCTCCTCTCGTGGGTGAGTCAAGCCTACTTTCCTATGAGGTGTTTTCCTCCTCATCAGTTTCTATGTCATGTACCTCCTCCTTTTTCTTATTTTTCTTCGCGCTAATCTGTCCATCATGTTCGACCTGGGTGACCATGGGACTTCCGATGATGTCAGGATTGGAGAGTTCTACATCTTTGACCGATACAAGGAACTCTGTTGGCCATTCCTTAGTGATCTCTTCCATGTCTTCATCGGTCAGTTTATAGTAATACTATAACTCCTCTTTGTTCTCGTCCCTGCATGCAGTAATATAAATGAAATTCTGGTCTATGAGAAACTTTGCTATCAGTCTATACATGTGGAGTGTGTTCGGCATCATCCACGGAAAATCCTTAATAGCAAGCTTCAATTGCTGGTAGTAGGCATGGAAAACAATGTTCGATTGCTACTACTTTGACATGTCATTCGTATACCACAAGATGGAGAACCTTGCGGCCAACAGCTCGGATGGATCAACTTAGGGAAATGTCGCTCCTTCTAGCATCTGCCAAGCGACAAAGGTGATTAATACCAGTAACTAGCTAAAGTGGAATTCATAACCCCGGTCTTGCACTTTGTGACAGTCCTTCTCGAGCTCGTTGATGAGGTAAATCACCCAGTTCATTTGCATTCCTTCTACGCACTTCCCTGTGAGGTCTACTATAAATCTAGTGACTTGTGTTGGGTGGTTCTTTTTGACGAGCTTGCCAGCTATAAGTTGACAAGCTAGGCACACTGCGCCATCCTGGATGGAGGCTACCTTGTAGCCTCTCTTTCCCTTTTCTACATCGTCATAGTATTCCTTTATGCGTTGTTCCAGGGAACGATATGAAGTCTTCCCTAGGTAGAACTGCTAAGGGTCTGGTCCCTACATGCTTAGTCATGTGATGAGGTGGATCAGTGCCAGATCCACAGTGACACATCTGTCAAGCCACAGATATCCTTCATGGTAACATGACAAGAGGATTTTAACGCAAGAGTTAACCTCTTGATGTTGGCCAAAGTGAGGGATCTTCATTACATTTAGGATCGTCGACTGTGCGAGCTCCTTAATCCATGGCTGGGAGACTATGCGCGGCTTCTTCCCAATCGTCCTCATCAAATACTGATGTGGTGTGAGCATCACATAGTTCTTCCTATCTCTGAGGTTAAAATCGTTATTCTTTAGCGTTGGGATATGTCCTAACTGAGGTCCAACTACGTGTATCCCCTTTGGGATGTACGATGTGATCAATGTTTATTCAAAGTCATGTGGGATACTGTCATGGTTCACTGCACCATCCAAAGGCCTGTATGTACTCCAGCAAGACCGACAGGATCTGCTTCATGTTAACCAAATCATCGCAGTGCTTGCTTTACTTCTCCGTAGTGCGGCTAGAACGATGTGAAATCAAAGGGGATGCTTGCAATCCTCTAGTCGAAAACTCTTGTATTCCTATAGACATAACTCTCTCAGCCATGAGGTCTACAATAATATCCTCCACAGACTTTTCTAACGCGCTATGTTCACCCGACATTCACACTTATAACAAAATAGATCGGGTGGGAGAACAAACAAACGAGGTAATCAAATGGGTGGTGAGGTCTAGAAATCACAACGTGGTATACAATGGATTCTCAGTTAGCTCGGATAATCACGGTTGGAAAAAATTGGTCCCGGTGCAATGTCCGACGGGTTAAATAAGAAACGTCATAATAGATTCCTCCAACAAGCAGGAATGCATCCATCAATGTGAATCCGTCCGTTGTGGCGCAGTCCCAACGGTCAAACGACAGTCTTTTTGTCAATAATCGTGTTGCTAGTCATTCTGGATTGTCACTCTAATGGTCAGGGCACCTCCAATGGTTATATAGCTTCGTCGTGGTGAAGTCCCATTCGGTGTGGTTCTGTTATTCTGGCGAGGTTCAAGTTCTGCGGACCTACCTCCTGCGAAGTCCTCCTTTTGTTCTATGTAGCTTCTTGTAGTTTCTCTAGATTAACTTTATTCTTATTGATATTCCTTGCCTTTTTTCTTGTGATCTGAGTCTCTGGGTTCCTCTTTCCATTCTTATTCTTATTTTCTCTTAGCGTTTAACTTTGCACTGTTGATGTTCTCTTACATATTTTGAGGTTAATGTCCCTTCTCTTACCATTTTCGGGGTGGCTATACTTCTTTCTTGCATGGGAAGGTTCTTCAATCCTTTCTGTGTTCTTTCAACTTCGACAACTAATTCTCTTGCCCTATGTTGATTCGACTTATCCTCCTGTTCTTCTATTAGTCACACTATTTTTCTGGTTATAAGATCCCTTAGTTCTTTCTTTTTCTATTCTGTAGCTTCCTCCTCTTCTTTCCTTCTGATCTAATCCTTCTCAATCCAAGTCTTTCTTAACAAAAGTGGAAAGGGAGTGTTGTTCTCAACAAATTTAATGACTTTAAATTCTTCTTCAGTCGTTGTTTCATGAGCAATCATAGGTATATTAGTAACTCTTCCACATAGGGTTATAATCTTTCCTTTAAACAAGCCTATACTTCCCAATGAAAGTATCATAGCAGGCTTTCCCAAAATTTCCCAAGTGCTTCCTGGCATAATATCCACATGTGTTTCTTCATCCAATGCACAGTCTATGTCGAAGTCTTCTATTCTTGTGACTATACGTTGTTTTTCTTTCAGGATCTCTGGTAAACTGATGTCTCTATGATCATTCATTGTTTCTTTTAACTGTAACAACATAGTCTATGATTCCTTCTAATTCTTTAACATAGTCTCAGTCTCTTGACCTTCTTTATAGTGTTATTGTCTCATATTCATCTTTTCAACTTTAGCAATCATTCTTGGACAATCCAAAACCTCATGACCAATATCTTTACAACAAATATAAATAGGACCTATACCAGGGCATTCCTTAACAAGATGTCCCGGTCTTCTGCAATTATAACATAGTGTCAATCCTCTCTTTCTTTTAAACGATCCCCAACCTTTCATGTACTGTGCACTGGGATTACAGTGATGGACCTGCAATCTGCAAAAAAAAAATCTAGGTTCCTGCATCCACGTATTAGTCCAAAAATTCTCTCTATGCATAGGAATAACATATCTTTCTCCATTTCTATAAAATTTATTCAGATCAACTCTTTCTTCTAACTGTACGCTAGTTTTCAGACTAGGAAAAAATCTATCAAACATACCTAGATTCATACTTTCAAAGAACAAATTTCCACTTATCTTACCTTTACCAGAGCACAAAGCTTTAAGATCTTACCTCTTTTCTTCATATTGGGTTTCTTTCTTAGCACAGAGCTTCGCAAGTCAAGTAGAATACTATGCACTACAGCAACAGATATATGCACAGAGATTTCTCTTTTCTTCAGTTCCTAGCAATCACAGTTTCAGGTTCCAGTAACAAAACCATTTGTTGGCACAGGGGCAGACCCAGGGTTCAATGCTTCAACAAAGCACCAAAAAAACTCTAACTACCGACCCTTTTGGCAACACCTGTGAAGAAGATGAAGTCTCACCTGAGGTAGAGGCAGGGGGGGATGTGGGACTCATGTGTCTACAACCAGGTTGGGACACAGATATGTGATTACAATACTTAATAGAGCACTAAACACAGTATGCATTAGTTTCTTGAATCTCATTCACATCGCAGATTAAACCCTTATTACAGAACAACACAGTAACAATAAAGATCAATCACTTTCAATCACTTAGCACATAGCATTAGATAAGATATAGCATTCATTTACCATCAATATAGCACTAAGCATCCATACATCTATCCAAAATATATAACGATCAATACACTAATAGATAAACAACATAAACAACATCAACAACATCGCACAAAGCACATCAACACAGGATATACAAGGTTCACCCCAGTGTGGGGCTATGCCCACCAATCTTCTTCTTCTTCTTTATTAGTCTTCAAGCTTATTACATTCATCTTCTCCTGTGCACAAAGCCACAGAGACAAGCTTCGCACTGGACAAGTGATCTGTGCACAACACACTATATCCACCTTCCCCAAAATTAGGTCAAGGCACAGAGCCAAATCCTTAATAACACAAAGCCTTACACAGTCTTCTTTCACAAAGCCTCTTACAATTACTTGCACTTAGCTCTGCAAGTCTTAACACATCCTCTTGCACAAAGCCAACTAGCCATGAACTAAGCCAATTACAAGTAGTCGTTCTTACATCTCTTAGATACTTATTTATACATTTACAAAAAGGCCTAATCATGGATAAACATATGAGCTGACATCCCTTAACCCATTACATAAACCCTAAAATCCCTTGCTGGGTCCACAAGCTCGCAAGATGAGTGAGATCCTGCGATCTCCGCTCCGCCTGGGTGCTCCATCTTCGACTAGACTATCGAAGTCCCAAAAGTGGTCAAACACAACCAATTTTTCCTCAAAAATTGGTCGAGGGCCAACAGGCCCTCTGCAAGTCTTAACACATCCTCTTGCACAAATCCAACTAGTCATGCACTAAGCCAATTAAAAGTAGTCATTCTTACATCGCTTATCTACTTATTTATACATTTACAAAAAGGCCTAATCATGGGTAAACCCATGGGACGACATCCCTTAACGCATTACATAAACCCTAAAATCCTTTGTTGGGTCCACAAGCCCACATAATGAGTGAGATCCCATGATCTCTGCTCTGCCTAGGCGCTCCACCTTCGACCAGCTTGTCGAAGTACCAAAAGTGGTCAAAAATGACCAATGTTTCCTCAAAACTTGGTTGAGGGACAACAAAAGGATGAATCAATTTCTTATATAAATTCCCTATTCCATTCTAAAACATAAATGGAGGCTGATATTTTTCCCTTGCAAGCTTTGACCACTGGTCAATTTTCCTATCATGGGATAAATCTATAATTCCTAGATCCAAAACATTTCACTTTGAAATTTTTTGGTTAGATAATCTTGACTTCATGGAAAACATAAGAAACTAGTGGACAAAGGAAAATGTGACTATGGGCACAAGTATGTATAGATTGTAGAAAAAATTGAAACAAATTAAGTAGAAAATAAAAAATGGAATAAAGAAATCTTCGGCAATATCTTCCAAGCCTAGACTCAACTCGAAGAGAAGATGGAAAACTTAAAAAGAATCATCATTGAGGAGGTGAAAACATAAAAAAGGAAAACTCAAGAGGAAATCATTCAAACTCAATTCTCACTCAAGGACAAACAAGAAACTCTTTGGAGAAAAAAAACAAGAATCAAATGGATCAAAGAGGGGGACAAGAACACTCATTTCTTCCACAATTTCATGTTAAGCGGAAGGCATCACAACTAAATCAATTATATTATATCCACCATAGGGGATATATTGGAAATGCATGAGGATATTGAAGTCAAGATGAGAACTCACTTTTAGTATCTCCTATCGGAACCTCCCATGGAAAGAGAAACAAATATTAAATCAATTTCAAGAAGCATTCCTTCTCTAGTTATTGATGAACATAACCCAAGTATAATGCGGGCTACAATATTTGAGAAATTCACCCAAACTATGGAAGAAATGGCTACAAGTAAATCCCAATGTCTCGATGGCTTCACTATAGATTTTTTCCAAGCTTGCTAGTTGGTGATTGGTAAAGAGGTATGGGAAAAAATGGAAGAATCAAGATACAAAAGGAACATTCTCCATGCCTTTAACTCAACCTTTATGACCCTCATTCGAAAGGATTTGGAATCCCATTCTGCATAAAAATCTTGACACATATCTATATGCAATGTGATCTATAAATCATCACTAAAATCATTGCAAATCAATTAAAAGTAGTCATGGCCCAATTAAATTCGCAAGAGAAAGGAGGCTATGTTGAGGGAATATAGATTCTAGATGGTATTATCATAGTTCATGAAACTATCCATTCCTTGTAAAACTAGTAAATCTCTCGAGATGATGAACAAACCAGACGTATTCAAAGCATGTGACCACCTTAGTTGGGAATTCATGGAAAAAAAAATAACATTCTTAGGTTTAAGGTCAGATTGGATATCTTGGATTGGAAACATCATCTACTTGGATTTATTCCCCATCCTTGTCAATAGAAATATCTCTGCTACCTTCAATCCCTCCAAGGGGATCTGTTGGGTCATTCACACTTGCACACATCCTTCTTAACAATGGGGGGTTTAGGACCCAGGGTTCGTCCATAGTTGATCAACAAAAACCCAAGACATCGACATATCAATCCTTAACCAAATACCTAAGAAGGTCTCACCTTATACGTCATGAGGATCATAGAGACCATATGGTCTTGTGTCAGTGGTGAAGAACTAATTACATAGAAATCCATTGGGGTCGTCATTCATATAGTCCATTGCAACCTACTTAACACATAACAATGTACACCAACAACAAAAACATTCAATTGACATAAGATCAACACACCATAAGACCATAATCACTTCAAATCTATTAGACATACATTGAGAAACTCATGAATTGACAACAACATAGCTTTTCTCTCTTATACATTTTCCCAACATTACATTCCATAGGGCCATGCATTTCCCTTCAAACTTTGTAGATATGACAGACTCGAACTTACAACCAAAGAAATTAAAAAACATATGATCAAAGCGAGCTCAAGGTCATTGACTAACAACAACAAAAATACCCACAACTATCAACCAACAACCAACTAACTAACTCTCTTTTGGTTGTTGTTGCTCCCTTTTATCTGCTTCTCGGCTCTAACACTCTATTACTTTCAGTTCTACCCCACTCACTCCTATGATTTACAGTCCTACACACTTATGTCACCCACATGCATTCTATGTAGCCTCTTTGGAATCGTGGCAATCTCAACTACCTTTCCAGCTCATGTTCTTACTACTCCTTGTTCCCTCGTTCTTCCTCTAGTAATAATTTGGGGAAATTTCTCAAAGATTATTTTCTTGATTCCAATGTGCATGAGATGTCTTCTTTATTTCTAGTGTGCATCAAAAAACTTGAACTAGCGTGCATTGGAATAACTTGAACTGGAATGCATTAAAAAAACTTGAACTGACCTATGCACCGCTTGTCACCCCTCGCGCAGCTTCTTGAGCACGTGCAAAACTGGATTCAGCGTGCACAACTTTGTTTGTGCACGCACGCATGAAATTTACCCAAAAATTTGGGTGCCAACAAGCCCCCACCACTATTATTTGGCTCGTCCTCGAGACAAGTGCCTCCTGAAGTGACCAATGCAAAAATTGAGTAAGAGAAAATCATCAATCATTGTAGAACTAGAGCATCAAACCAAGCTGTGGTGGCAGCCGAGTTTGAGTAGGAGAAAATCATCTATACAGGTTGTAGTTTCAACCAGACACAAGTCTTGGAATGAATCGAGCAGTCCTCAAGGTAAGCGATGGATTTGGGTTTGATTTGGACAGATGCTTGAAATCTCTTTCTTCAATGGTTTCTGATGTCATGAATGAGGGATATGTTTAAATCACTTTGTCAAGAAACTTTCCCCCTAATTAAACCAAGAACTACTGCTAGAAATTTTCCCAGTTACTTGTTGACCTACGAGAAGTACATCCCAAGGAAGAGATCCATCGAGAGAGACCACAAAATATGGGGACCTCCTAGCCTAGTGGAGAGGATAACCCACATCCTTGGGTTATCTTCTTTATCAAAGGTGATTATCCATGGTGATAGGAAAACCAATGTCGGGCTTAGAGAGTTGGCAAACCTCTGTAGCTTCAAAGTGAGTTCAATGAACTGTGTGGTAGTCGGTTGTTTCTTGTTGGTAAATAAGAGGGTGGGACCTCTGCTTAGCAGCCGATGTTGATTTGTCAACCTGCATGAAAAATGGATTGTTGTCTCTCTGACTACCTGGACGGACTAGGGATTACATGTCTAGAAACATCTTCTAAGCTTAGCCATGAAAGGGGACATGAAACAAGAGATGGGAAGATCAGTGGAAAATGAAAGGATAGTAGGAAGCGAAAAGAGAACATGTGGGTGAGTGATGAGAGGGGGCGAGAGAGAGAGGGTATATATAGAGTGGATAACGGTCGAAGGTGCAAGCCAAAATGAGACAAAGAACCAACTAATGTGACCGATTGAAGAAGAACTATAAAGTTCTAGAGAAGCCCCATAGATGAGTAGATAATGGTTCAAATCCGCCATACTGATGATTTTCCTTTTGGAATGTGGTGTCATAACTAATTACATGCCAGGGCTATGTGTGATCTGGCCAAACTGGATTGCTTGAACCTTCAATGTAATGTAGTTCTAGGTAGCTCAACCCAGTCCCATGTGAATTCCCTGCCAGAGCCAGTACCTTGTATGTAGGCCATAGCTTCAAACCGAATTGGAAATATTTGGAATATGTAAAGATGTCAATCTATCTAGTCCACGTGTGTGACTAAAGTGTATGTTGTGCTGCCAAAAAGGTGAATTATGTTGACTATGTACACTTTTACATGTTATACTTCCTATGATAAACCTACTCTACGGAAATACATGTTGGAGATATGTAGCTAAGTGATAGGTGACCCCTACGGACCACATTACACCTTCAACCTACTTCCATTGATAACTCCCTTGAGTGTTTTTCCCTATAATGTAGCCAACTTGGTGGCACCGACTTCACTGATGTAGACAAGGTGGAAAGGGCCCAACCAAAGCATACATAGCTTGCCAAGGTGTTGTAAATATTTTTTGTTGTATAACAACACCAAAGAACCTGGCTGGAGGATCTTATGGTGGATGTTTCCATCATGCCATGCCTTATGTCTCTACTTTTCAACCACTTGGTTGAATCCCATGACTAAATGATCCTCTATGAGCTCCATGAGTTCATCCAACATGTGTTGAAGTGATTGTTCATTTATCATGTGAATAGCTAGAGAAATCCATAGGATGGGAAAATAAATTATAATGACATGACTTCTTATTTGTTGAAGACCAATCTGAATGGAGTGCACTTTTTCGTCCTTTTGTAGGTTGTGTGATATGCCCATAAGACTACAGGGATCCATTGATCCCTATTGTCACGTTGCACATTACAAACTTTGGTTAATGCATGTTCTAAAATGTTATTGAAAGATTTAACCATACCATTAGCTTGAGGATGATAGGGAGTGATCTTTTGGTGATGGATCATGAACTCCCATGTGAGTTATCGAATGGTCTTTTTCATAAAATGTGATCCATGGTCACTCATCAACACCTTCGAATATTTGAATCTTGTAATCACATTCTCAAAAATGAAATGTGCCATCTTTTATGTTGTGCAATCCTTAACTGGCGCAACTTCGACCAATGTCATCTGATATTCAGTGGCCATAATAATATAGTGCACACCCGTCTGATGCATGGGAGTATTGATGGGACCCACAAAATCAATTTCCCATTTCCCAAACGATTCCAATGTTGTAATAAAAAATAGAGGGATATCATCTCTTCGACAAGGCTTCCCGATACATTGACATACATTGCAGCGTTCACAATACTCCTTGGCATTGATGAAGAGTGAGGGCCACTAGAGCCTTTCACATAAAATGTTTTACGCAGTGGCATTACTTTCATTATGCCTACCTGCAATACCCTCATGGGATTCGTACAATATGGGGTCATGTTCATGTTCTAAGGCACACCTGCATATAATTCCATATGCGCCCAACTTATACACTTGTCCAACAATCAACTGATAGTCTGCACTACAAGTCACCAGTTGACGATGTTGGGTTGGAGTATACCTTGTTGGAGCCTGTCTTGATGTGAGAAATTCAACAATATCAACTAATTGATCAGGAACTGCTTCAATGCAAAAGAGTTGCACATCAGGGAGTTCATCATCTAGACTCCAACTAGCTTCACCAGACTTGATCCGCGATAGATGATCTAGTCCAACATTCTATTTCCCCAGTTTGACAACTACTTCAAACTTGAAATCATGGAAGACCAGAAAACAATGGAAGATTCTCCCTCCCAACACTGGCTTCTTAACCAAATACTTGAGTGCGGAATGGTTAGTGAAAAATATAAACAAGGTCCCCAACAAGTAATGACGAAAATTCTGCAAGGAATACACCATGGCAAGGCCCTCGTGCTCAATTGTTGTATAATTCTTTTCAGCATCAGACAGGTTGTGACTAGAAAAATAGACCGAATGATCAATATTCCCCCCACCCGGCTGCGCAATAACTACTCCCAACACAATGGATGATGCATCTACATGAACATGAAAGATCTTAGACCAGTTGAGAAAAACCATAATCGACACAATGACTAGTTTTTCTTTTAGAGTATCCAATGCTTCCTGAAATTCATGTGTCCATGTGTGCTTAGTATCTTTGTGTAGTAGCTTCTCCAAAGGGGCTGCAATATTCACATAGTTCTGAATGAACTTCTAGTAATATCCTGTATGACCTAATGTGGAATGTAGCTCATGAACCTTAGTGGGGGCAACCATATCTACAATGGCGATAATTTTAGCTTGGTCGACTAGCAATCTGTCATGTCCCCATTTTTGGGTTCCCTTGTTCTGCAATGGAAATGACTTTCGTGGCTTGTCAGTGAAGAAAATGAGATTCAAAAGGGGTTATTTAATTTCACTTAGTTAGGAGATGTCATGTTTTTAAAGTGACATTAAGGAAATAAAGTAACTTAGATTAATGAGTTACTTAAACATTATTAAAGTGACTTTTAATCTTAAAGTGAAAGTAAAAGGGGAATAAGGGTCATATTTGATTTAGTCCAAAAGGGGGAAGTTCTAGAAGGCATGGAAATAGGATAAAAGGAGGGGTAGTGCTTCACTTTCAAATTATTTTTTGGATTGATCTCTTTGGAGTGCTCTTGGAGCCAGGGTTTTCGTTAGGGTTTTGGAAAAACCATTCCATTGTAGTTTAGTTTCGGTGGTGAAATATTCACCCTAGCTAGACAAGGAGGAGGATCCATCTTGGATCTTCATTGGAGCTTCATTTTGGGGTTTGTTTTCAGTTTTGGGTTGTAGTGATTTACTTGGAGAGATTGTGACACTTGGAGAGTTTGATCTCATATGTTGAGAAGGCCATGACATGATTCCATGTTTTTTGCTTGTATTGTGTGTTTTCCATCGATGTATTGTAGCTTCCATAGAAACCATTGGATTGTTTTATTCATATCTTATTCATAATAAAATAGTCCATGATTCTCTTCTATCGCCTGCAATATGTTTGATGAAATGATTTTAGTATAATGAATGTAAAGTGTCTGTAGAAAAATGGCAGCCATGAAAAATATAATTGCATAATATCCAACGTAGATCTAGCGGGGATATTACACAATGCATCCTTGCAAACTACGTTCCCCAATAGTGTTTCAAAAGGCATGAAAAATATGCATTTCTTCAAACTCATAGAAATCTAGAGCTGACGACATCGATCCAACATCAAGCAAAGAGATTGCATGTGCTCCATTAGAAAATTGAACACTGTCTAGTCATCCAAATAAACTTCAAGGAACTTGTGGATAAATTATTTGAATACTTCAACCACTATCCAGGGAAAAAATGTGGATGCATTATTCAATCCAAATGGCATCACGGTGTAAGAAATAGATCCTGAGCTAAATTTTCATAGCCCCCAAAGATCCTATGATTCCCTTCATTTTTTAGAAGCTGTGGGGAAACAAGTCCTCGTATTCCTTGAGTAAGCCGATGACCTAGGTGATAGTCTCCTTATACCAATAGTCTCCAATGATATCCATTTTGGGTGCTTCCTCAGTACTAGTATTATGTTTCTTTGTCTTAATCAGACAACCATAGTCTGGTGCAACAATCTCTGTCGCTTTTCCTTCCAATGTGAACTCTCCCTCAGATTCTTTGAGTTGTATGCCTCGGGAGTCATCCTCATCAATATCATCCACCTCAAATTTCCAACAGTGGACAACCTCTTTCAACTTTTCCACTAGTTGATGGTACAATCATACCACCTTTGGCATGGCATCCTTTGGTTGATGGTGAAGTATAAAATTCTTAATCCAGAAGAGTGCTTCTCTTTGAGTTGGATCCTCTACGGTAAAGAAGAATGTGGAGAAAAAATGTGTGCTTACCTAGACCCAGTCTATTATTTGTCTTTGGATTTCCTCCTGACTATACAAGCTCTTAGGAACCATATCCATGGCATGAACGAATCGATGGACCCATTAGATGTAAGGAATATTCTTAGTAGTCCATTTCCTCTCACAGTAGTGAATGTGCTCCTAAGGATCTTCAATTCCCTTATACCAATTGGCCAACTCGAAATCATAGATTGGTTGGAACCTAACTTTGATTAGTTCAACCACCTACACCTGGTCCTGTATGGTCACATGATTTGTTTCCCACCAACATGCATGTGTTTCTCATACCACCTTGTCCATGGCCTAAACCCATCAATTTTTCAGAATGGTATTCTCCATTTGTATTAAGAAGGCTTCCACCATCCCTATGCCATCAAATTGGAGTGCATCACATAGCTCAGAGCAAATCCAACGTACTGATTTAGTTATTCTCACACATCTTTGGGTAGAGACCTCATACATCTTATGTTTCCACCTCTCCATGGTGTCATATAAATCAATGTCATATGACTTCATGCTCCTCCAAATCAGTTCTCCATTCACTAAGGGATTAACATAATCTTCTTTGCACCTGATGATCTTGTAGATATTCTCAATAACTAAGCTTTGTGCATCCTCACGTACCGACTCATTGTACTTGTCCCCTTCATTAGGATCCAACGGTGCGATCACGCATAGGGAGTCAGTGTTAAATGACATATGTTTCTTTTTTAGATTCAACACAACATTATTATCAAAGGCCCAATCAATGCCAAGTAGGGTGGGATGGGGATCATATTCATCCATAATCTTTATCACTTCAAAATGAGCCTTCGTCTTCACCCCTTCTATGTTTACTTCAACTTGCTCCAATCGCCCTATAGGATAGATATTGTAATGATTTTCCAACCACAATTGAATGGGAGACCAAACCAAGTTTTATTTACCCATTAACTCCCATAAATTTTTTGGTAGTATGTTCACGTCAGAACATAGATCCAACATGACCCCATCCATTTCATAACTACCAAGTTTAGTTGTCATATTTAACTCTCTTCATGTGTGCTTCTACTTACTAACCTAGCATAGATCCCTTTCTAGTAGGGGGGGCTAAGATAACTCTCTCTGTCCCTTCTTCCCCCATGCATGTTGCTAACATATGCCTCAAGTTTTGTGCAATGTCAGGATCGCTTAACAATCTTAAACGACAGCGCAAGAAGTTACTTACTTGGTCCTCAGTATTTGTTTGTCGACCCAAGTTGTGTAGTGCGCTTCAAATTATCATGTACATTTTCTTTGGTTTCCCTTTGTTCGATGTGTCACAAATCCTCTTATCTACACGCCTCTTCCAAGGACTTATGCATCATGCATTGTATTTATTCACACATGCAAGCTTCCTCCAATGACCTTTGTGTGGCGTGTTGAAATTATTCATGGGTGGGAGCCTCTTCCAGTGACCTATGCGTTACTCATTGTACTTCCTCACGGATATGAACCTCCTCAAGAGACCTCTATGTCATGGGTTGCAACTCTTCTCGTGCTCTTTCTCCCTATATGGCTCTTTGCACGTCACATAGAAACTACTTCTACTGAGCAACATAAAACTTAGGAGGGGGTTGCACTGCCTTTCTTATCTTCCCCTCTGGCCTTTTACCTGAGCTTTCACCATGCTCGAAGTCCATTCCCATATTTTATATACCTCGGGTTATCACCCGTACATCAACTTCATCATCCTTTTTATGATTACCACGTAACTCTACAGTCACATTGTTTCAATGTTCCTTATTCTCTTCCCACTTCTTTAGTAAGTCATGACAATATTCTATAACATTCTTGGGGATATAGTAGTACCCACAAAGAGCATGCAGTTTGGTACAAAATATTGACACATGGCTTATTTCTCGTTAGTTAAAACAAGTGGGGGCTCTACCTACCCCTCCTCCATATCCCCATCCATGAATACATCCATATCCACTTCTGGGACCTCATTGATATCTGCCTCTCTCAGCACCACCACGATCACCACCCTTTTATTCCTCTTGAACCCAGAATACATCATGGGTATGTCCTTGCATAATCTGGAGTGGTCAACAATTGTTCACATCATGTCCCATGGACTTGTAGAATTCACAGAATTGAGTATGACATGTCTTTTGATATTTTTCCAATGTTGGGTAGTGGGGTGGTATATGGCCCCACTTCCTGCAAATTGTGCACCACTCTTCCTGAGGTCCAACTAAAAAATAGAATTAGCACACATGTTGCTATATAGTTTCCCAATGTAGGAAATTCATCTCTACAATGCCCCTCTGACCTGCACATTGTGCACCATACGTGCCTACACACGAATTTTGTCTTTTCCATATCTTGCAACTACATCATCATGGTGTTTCTCCTCATTCTGGTGTAGCCTCCAAGCGCATTGTAATTTCCATTGATTCGGCCTAAGTAGTCACCTTTTTTTGGGTAAGCGGGACTCAGATATGAGGAAGCAACCCTACAATGAACCATTCTCTATGATACACATCCTGGATCTAGAACATCAACCTATCCAACAAAATAATTATCCATTGGTCATAATCCCACACAGTTTCTCCAGGTTTTTGCTTAATCTCCTCAATCTATGTAATGCATTGAGACTCTAACTTAGGATTTTGAAATTCCTTAAGAAAATATCTCTTGATCTCTGTCAAGGACCTCATCTATCCCATTGGTGTAGTGGCCTTGTACTTCATATGCCACGTCAGGGATCTGTCCTTGAACATGGTATCCAACTGCGCAATCTTTGATGCCTCTTCTGTGATCCTCTTCACAGACCATATCACCTCACAAGTGAACAAATGTTTCTCTACATCATCTCTACCCGTTCCATAGAACATGGGTGACCTCAGGGTATTATCTTGATTTTCCATCCATAATCTCAAACCATGTCCTTTGAACTGATTATGGGGTGTCTGGGATCTTTGTACTAATACTCTTCCTAGAGATGTAGCACCAAATTCTTCTTCTTCTTCTTCACTCATCACTTCTCTCCTTTCTTATCCTACTCTTGCTTCTAATCCAATCGCCTCGTTGTCTATTGTTCTTTCTTCTTGGTTACAAATGTGTAAGGGGATAGTTTCAAAGGAGGGGTAACTCCATATTCTTCTAACATTTCTTTTGAGGGAACCTAGAGAGTTTCCTACCTACAATCGCGCAAGACCATCCACTATTGCTAACTCTTCTCCCCCACCACTAGGGGATCCTCCATCTTCCTCTCCTACTTTTGTGCCTTTGCTCTATGCATTATCTTCCTCCAAAGTGTGGCACTCCTCAATAGCCAAGGGGTTTAGACCTTGTCTTATGTGCCCATACTACCATTACTACCGATATCTTCACTGGATACCCTACTCTCAATGTCGACCTCTTCGCATGTCTATCCTCATCTGTGCTCCTTTCTTTCACACCACACTCTTCTACACTTCCTCTTGGTTCAGTCTCCTTCCTCTTCATTCTAGGCTTGACCCCTCATCATGCACCCCTTGGTATCTTCCTTCTGCTTCTTTTTTCCACTCTCCTCCTTGACTCAAATCTTCTTTCATATATTTCTTCTCTCTCTCCTTTGCTCCTATGGGTCCATCCTACTCATCACCTCATTTTAACAACTTATGGATCCTACTCAATGGTTCCATCTCATATTTTACTTTTGTCCTATGTTTTCACCCCCCCTAGCATTAGGGGAGTGTATTCAACCATCCTATCAGGATCCATGTGCATAAACCTTTTCTCCATGAACAACATTTTTATCAAGAGTGGGATTTCTTCTAGCAACCTTCTCCAAGGACCTTCCATGAGATTTCTTTCAACCTCGATGAAATAATTAGTGTACTCAACAACAAACTCAATGATATACCCTTCCTTCACCTGATAAAACCAAAAATTGATGGCTTGAGTCCACTTGTTATCCAATTCCTTCATCATATTGATCATGACTTGATCCCAAACAAATGGTTTTTGTGGCCTCAAAGCAGTATTAATAGTAGTCCATCTCTTCAACCATTTGTACAATAGATAGGGAAATTCAATAATGAAAAGTTCATGCATATCATAGTAAAGATACTTTTCCTTCCATTACTTCACATTGGTATTTAGACCTTGAGTTTCCCACAATGCAAACTCATCTTTTTTTGTAGTCAACCAATCTTGAATTTCTTCCCGAGATGGATACCACCTCATTCTTTTCCTTCATCATTCAATACAAAACCTTCAAGTATCGAACCATTTTTTGGGTCATTCATGCTTGTGCGCATCCTTCTTAATGTTGGGGGGTTGAGAACCCAGGGTTTTTCCAGAGTTGAATAACAAAAACCCCAAGGCATCAGTAAATCAATCCTCAGCTAAAGAATGAATAAGGTCTCACCTGGGATGCCATGAGGATCACAGAGTCCATTTTCTCTTGTGTTAGTGATGAAGGACTAATTACATAGAAATACATCAGGGTCGGGATTCATATAGTCCATTGCAACCTACTGAACAACTAACAATATACAAAAACAACAAAAACATTCAATTGACACATGATCAACACACCATAAGACCAGAATCACTTCAACTTTATTATCTTCGCTCAACCATCACATACATTAATAAACTCATCAATTGATAACAACAAAGCCTTTCTCTCTTATACATTTTCCCAACATTACATTACATAGCGTCATGCGCTTCCCTTCAAACTCTATAGATATGACAGACTCAAACGTACAATCAGAGACATTAAAAAACATAGGCTCATAGCAAGAGAAAGGTCATTAAATAACAACAATACCCACAATTATCAACCAAAAACCAACTGAATAAATCTCTTTCAGTTTTCGTTGCTCCATTTTATATGCTTCACGACTCTCATGCTCTGTAACTTTTAGTTCTACCCCACTCACTCCTCTGACTGCCAATCTTGCACACTTTTGTCACTCACATGCTTTCCATTTATCCTTTTTGGAATCATGGAAATATCAACTACCTTTCTAGCTCATCTTCTTACTACTCCACGTTCCCTTTTGTTGCCTGTAGTAATCATTCAGGGAGATTTCTTAAAGATTTTTTTCTTGATTCTAGCGTGCATGCAGTGTCTTCTTTATTTCACACAAATCTTGGACTGATGCGCATTGGCAGAACTTGAACTGAAGTCATTAACAAAACTTGATCTGACGTGCACGCTTCCTGTCACCCCTTGCACAGTTGCTTGAGCATGCGCAAAACTGGAATCGACGCACACAATTTCATTTGTGTGTGCATGATATTTACCCAAAATTTTGTGTGCCAACAAGATCTGACAAGGTTATCCCTTGCTATCCCCTTTTCTATGCATCCTTTTGGTAGAAGTTCTGAAACAATGCATCTAATAAGAACAAATGATTGGTTCTCTCAATGGGATAAATCTAAACCAACATGTTGACCCTTTTTCCCATCTTCAATTTTTGGACAACAACCTTCTAATAAAAGAAACAACATATCAAGAATCCATCTCCTTCAAAGGAATACTTGACAAATTCTTGCTTGCCTCGAGAGATCAGGTAAATCAAGGTAAATATTTCATATTTTTTTCAACACCCCTCTAAACATCCAATGTAGTATTTCCAAATCATGGGTTTTCAGCAGGAAATCTACCGTCAAAATATTTGGGGGCTCCTCTCCTTTCCAATGATCTCAAAAAATCCTCTTGTGAAGAACTCCTCACTAAACTACAAAGCTAGAAAAAAATTTTCCTCTCACTTCTTAGCAAAATCCTCCTTACCAAATCTATACTACAATTCATGCCTCTTTATCTTTTTTCCATGCTTACAACTCCTTCCAAAATCATGAAGCAACTTAAGAACCTATAGAGATCCTTTCTATGGGGTGGCCCAAGTAGGGAAATAAATTGGGTGCATATGGATTTGGACAAGGTATTTCTCCCTAAATGGACAAGAAGACTAGATTTGGACAAGGTATTTCTCCCTAAATGGACAAGAAGACTAGATTTGGACAAGGTATTTCTCCCTAAATGGACAAGAGGACTATGTATCAAATATCTTTTCATCATAAGCAAAGTACTCCCAGCTAGGACATGGTGAAGATGGATTAAATGTAAAAAATGAATTATGGGGTAAGATATGGTGAGAAAGATATCTAGGTAATGTTGACGAATAAAGCCTAATTTAAATAGAAGGATCTTGTATAGGATCCCTAATTTGGAATAATGCATGGATCAACAAGCATATGGTATAGAAACACCATTTATGGGAGTTCAAGAACATCTCTAAAACCCTCTTCTAGGATGTTTCATGGAAACAAAGAAACATTTTATCATGTAATGCCACCTTAATGGAAGAAAAACATTCCTACATAATTGGGGCTAGATTTTAGCTAGCCACTATTGGAAGGTACATGAAAACAATCCTCTTAATTCCTTCAAACCTTGGATCTCAAGATTGGAATGGCCTACAAAAGTGGATGAACACTCACAAAACCTTCTTGATAACCTTGTATTCCCTAGAAGAATCAATATAGATCCATAGCAAGACATCATTAGATGTGGTACTCAAGGATCTAGGAACTACAACATGAAAGAGACTTACGCACTAGCAACAAACTTTAGTAGCCTCGAAAAGGAAAAAAAATGGCACTGGATCTAGAACTAGGAGCAATGGCCAAAATTTTCTACATTTCTTTGGCTTTGAGGGTCCATCATTATGTCACATGTGTAGTATGGTAGAGGAAAGAATTGAACACATTTTCAATGGACTCCCAGAGGAAATATTATTGTGGTATCATGAAGTTGAATTGTTTAGACAAGCAGATAGAATACAAAAAAATATTCTTAGATCCCTGAAAGACTAGAAAATAATTCCCTATGAAAATTTCATTCTCAATAAGGAATGGATTCTCTTCCTATGTTTCATATTGTGGACGATATGGAAGGAACATAAAAATCATATATTCAAAAGAAATAGAAGGGATAGAGAGGTTCTATGAAGAACAATCAAAACAAGTATCCAAGAAAGAATCAAAAGTCTCCCCTAGCCTAGAGAATCTATACAACCCAAAGACATTGAAAAAAATTGAAGATTGGGAACTCCAACAAGAGTTCTCAGTTCCGCCCAACCACATCACCCATTCCAAATCCCCTCCTATAGAATCATGGAGTCCACCACCTCCACACTTTGTCAAAATCAACTTCAATGGGGCATAAAAAGGTATTATGGGTCCCTCAAGGGTAGTTGGAGTGTTCAAGAATAATAAAGGAAACATTCTATGCATTTATTCTACCACTTGGGTGACTATACAAACAACAAAGTTGAACTAATGGCTATGGTAAGTGGCTTGAAAATTGCTATTGATTTGAGTTTCTACAATGTAGTGTTTGAGGGAGAATCCCAAATAATTATCCAAGCACTGGCCAAAATCCTTAATGATATTTAAACTACCGCGGATACTCCACTGGATAGTTCATCACATCAGATCCAATAAAATACTGAAATATTTACTGTGAAGGTTAATTTCCTTTAGATCTCAAATTATTTGATTATTATTTTTTTCTTAAAATGTATGAAATAGATTAAATACAAAAAATAGTGAACAAAAAAAAATACTCACACACACCATCACAAATAAACATAAGATATAAACTGGAAAACCCAATAGGAGAGAAAACCCAACTAGAAGGTGAGGTTGCTCTACTCTCTTTTCTTCAAATGAAAGTACAAAAAAAGAGGCACTCTATATGGAGTTTCCTTTGAAATTGTGGCCTATATGGATACTACATAATATTACCTCCTCTATTATGCTCACAAAATACCACTCTCAGCTATTATGCTCAACTATTGAACAAGATACAATGCAAAAGAATGGAACCCCTTCTCCTCCTAGCAGTTCGATATTTAACATAGCCCAATAGTTGTCTAGGGTTAAGGTATTGACTTCCTCAACCCTCAATTAGTGATCAGTTTTGTACCTCCTAGAATGTTCTAGAAAATCCACTACTTGTCTATCCCCACACATTTAAGTAATGGGGGATAACATCGCACCATGGTGATCAATACGGTAGGTCAACTTGTGGGAATCATAACTTTCACATACAAACTCTGATTGAGGCGATTCTTGCACCATTGGAAAGATATCAGTGTGTAGAGTATATATGTTTTCTCCGTAGTTAGGTTTGGACCATAAAAAACTGTTGTTTTATGCCTCAAAATGGATCCGAAAGATTTTAGATGGTTTTTTGGACCCAAATTTCCAAATTAGGACTAGTCTCTAAAATGAATCTACCAATTGATTCCTCCAATTTTTTTCACCCATAAAGCATCGAGATAGATGAAAAATAATATAATTATCCAATACGGATCACACCTCCCCATTTCGGGAGGATTTTGGTCCCCAAAACCTTTACTAAATGAGGTGAGGAAATTTTTCCTCTACCTTTTCCCTGGAGTACCACTTTGTTTTGCTTGGAAGTTGTCCTTTCAACCCAATCTACCATAGGTCATGTTGCCCCTTTCTTATAGTTATGCACTGTTTTTGAAAAATAGTGTTCTCTAACAACTTTTCCTGAGCATCTAGTGCTAAGTCATCTATGGAAGGTAGGACCCACTCCTCCTCTCGATCCAACATGGAAGGATCATAGAGTTTGAGAGTATCCATATTCACTACTGAGTAAATGTGCTTGTATGGGGGTAGACTAAGTTTGTAGGCGTTATCTACCACCTTCTCCAATATCTCAAAAGGTCCATACCATAGAGCCTTGATATTATTACTAGGACCAT
>JZKD02S0676469.1:139395-173687 GCA_000966675.3 Picea glauca
GTCTTCCCGTGAGGGCTTTCACCATAAGGGGACCACTTTGGAGTTCATCCATATTTACTTCTTATCAACCATGACAAAAAAAATAATGAGTCATATTTACATCAAACACTATTGGTTCCATTTCCCAAACCTTTGTGCTACGAGTCTTTCTTCAAGGGTTGATATCAATGACAACCAACCTTAATCACCACAATATCCATTCCACAAAGATGCCTTCGTCCCATCTTTCACTCTTGTGCTAAAATGTTCACCTTTTAAATTTATTTATTAACCAATAGACATATGATTATTGAATTTAAAATTTGAAAGATATTGTGATAGTGTCATAAATTCTTGTTCGTACTTAAGTGATAATACTCGAGTCAAGTCAAACGACCAAAGGTTTAAAATCTTAAATTTATGGTGAATGTGGAAAAGACACGACCATAGAAATATAAATCGAAATCTCCGTATTGAGGTATAGCTCTGACCTGAAATGGTGGGTGCACATATCAATTTCTTTGTGGAACAATAATTGAGAAATGGGCTACTTTAGTGGGAGTATAGGTGAAGGTGAAAGTAAGTATATTTGATAAATCACTGAAAATGGGTGGTAGTGGTGTCACTTCAATTGATTGGAATTTTGGAAAATGCAATTCTAATCAATTTTACATTTTATTTGTTTTATTTTTTAAATTTAATTCTAATCAATTTTTTATTATATATTTTTTATTATCAAATAGTTAAAGTTGGTAATTTAAATTAATTATATATTTAATTTTTATTAGAAAAATATTTTTTTTGTTAGCTAGTGTGTCTGTGACTTGCATTTTATGAAAATCATCGTTGTTGACTTTATTAGGAAAACATAAAAAAATCTTATTACATTAAATTAAAAACAAAAATGATAAGAGTTTAATTGGCTTGTTTTACTTTTTGTTTTACTTTTTGTTTTACCATAAAAAAAAATCTAGAGAAGTTTTCTTAAATCTCTTTGATTTTAATGAGTTAAAAAGTTATAAAGATTAATATTGTTATAAGTATTTTAAAATTAAGATTTAATATAAATACATTAAAAAAGTGTTTTGCATTCTCCACTCTCATAAGAAAAACTATATATAATAATTACTTAAATTTTATAAACTTATTTAATTGGTATTCATCATTCGTATTCATATTACTCAATATTTAAATTCAAATTACTAATATTTTTTATTATTAGTTTTTAGTAACATAGAAACAATCTTTAAAGTATGGGTCATCTATGAGATAACATCCTCTATAAACAATGTTCCACCAAGTTTCTAGGACATGGGAGCATGGGAGTAGGGAAACGCACATGGGGTACATGTGGGAGCCACCTCCAAATTTTAGGGAAATTCATGGGGATGGGGGAAGTTAGGATCCTTAGCATAGGGGTCTCCATTTCTAAGATTATAAAAATAAAAATAATAATTTATAAAATCCCAATAATAATAATTCATCCCATGTAGAAATCTAAGGTAGATTCCCAATAGAGCATGCTAGGAGATAGCAAATGAAACAAACGATGCAGAATAGGGTAACAAAAATAAGAAAAATGGAATTGATCAATAATAGGGTTATTGGAGGATCAATAGAAAAAGGACAACGAATCATGGAAATGAAGGGCATATCCACAGTAAGGGGGCAATGGATTATAAATGGTGACCTCGACCTTGCATGTTGGACACAGTGGTATGATATTGTCATTGATGTCAACAGGGTGCAGAAGAATCCAATATAAACCCAAAGCTCAGAAGGAAGAACGGTAATCGAAGCTCAGAATAGATGGTGCATTTGAAATAACATCGGAGATAGAGTTATGTGAGTAAAGAAATCATTTTGTAAAGGATCGAGTTATAGGAACTGCTCATTCTTAGTTCGAGACAATCTAGGATCATTAGATCAAGGTAAAGTCAAAGGTTGGGAAGGATTAAATATGAACCGTCTGATCTGAAGCAAAAAAATTATGGATTGGTGGATCAAGTAGAGGATAAATAACTTCAACACTTCACCACTTCTCCACTTCAGCGATTACTGGAGACAAGAAAGAATCCACGAAATATCGAAGTCACAAAATAATGCCAACCATCGATCAGGAAGGAGCTTCGGACGGTTTCCTAGTCGTTAGATATAGATTTGATCTAGAATTAAGCGTTGACCACTTCGACGAAAAGGAGTCTGAAACATGTAAGTTTACCCGAAGTCTAAAACCCCGAAGTCGTGAACTCTCGTCAACCATCGAATCAGAGGAAGAGAAGGAAAATCCTGTCAATCGTTGATCTGGAATGAAAAATGAAACTGTTAGATCACGCTAAAAGGAAGAAGGTGGTCAACTCTAACATTGACCTACTCCGGCAATAAGAAGCTCAGATAAACCAAGAAATCTCGAACTCCAGAGCCCCGGAGTTAACAAAAGTCGTTGATCAAGACAAGAAAATATCTACGATGTTAAATCTATTCGACACTTCGACAATGATCGAAGGATGGTATAAAAGTTCCAAAACTCCCAAAGCCACGAAGTGTAAATCCATGATCCAGGAGGAAGACATGTGGCAGAAGACAAATATGACACATGGCCCAATCGAATAGTGACAAGTGTCAAGGTATAGTTGGCACATTAGGTATATGAAAGTCACGAATCAAGGTGACACGTGGCAACCACTCATCCAGTGCTATGTCAATAGTGACGTAAGCAAGACTCGTCACTCCGGGACTACATCCTTCAGGAATATCCAGCTTCTCCTACCAATTAAAATATCTTAAGTGTCGAAGGCTAAAGTCACGAATTAGTATTTGGTCATTGATCTAAGATCCTATGGAATATTTCTTGACCGTCTGATCAATAATAGTGGAAGGATAGAGTAAGCGTGAATCACAAAGTAACGCTAACCGTTGATCTACTTTGGGAGCATTCTAAACCATTGATCAAGAATAGTGGAAGGATAGCGTAAGTGTAGGTGTTGACCGAAAACAAGTGGTCACCACCATTCTATGACTTATTTGGTAGGTAAACCTCTGGAGGGATTTCTCTACTCTAGATTCCTGGAGCCACGAATAGTTGAAGTCCCGGAGTGAATGAGAACCATTCATATCAACTCATGATTAAGTCATGATCGTCGATTTGTTTGAAGCCTCTGGATAAGATAGGATCATCCATCTAACAAAAAATTAAATATTGACCGCATCATCTACTAGTGAATATTGTATACGCACTTCGGCGAAATGTACTCTGGGAGGATTGAATGATTGCAAAGGATGGAACTCTCAAAGGATGAAGTACCAGAGAACATGGTTCCAGCACCAGTAACGTGATAAGGTAAAGGAGCTAGAAGTAAATAATCCCTTGGACATTTGAATACGGTCCCACATATAAGAATAGGGGCGGAAGAAGAAAGTGGTAATAAAACAATGCTTGGAATGGATAATCTCGTGGTTTCAACCTCGCAGTCACACAAATTTTGGTTGAAAGGAGCACCTGTTATTTAAGACTCGAATTCACAACAATTTGAGATCTATAGACTAATGAACCGATACACAGTCATGATTAAAGAAGAGTTAAATCATGATCATTATGAATAAAGAATAAAAAGGAAAAATGATATTATTTAAAGTTTAATATTATCACTTAAATGAAGAGGTGCAATGGTTCAAAGTTCAAATAAATGGACACAATGCTTCAAAACGCATACCAGTTGGAAGACTATATAAACAATAAAGAATGGCGAGAAGAAAGTGTCTCTGCAGTCCAGATCAGAAGATCAAAAGCAGAAGCAGAGTCCAAGAAGGAAAGTTGAAGATACTTATGCATTGAGGGTAGAAGGGAGGAGTAAGGAAGGAGTCATGTCCTTTACTAAGTAAAGTGTGAAAATAAGGGAGTTGGTGCTTCCTAGGGTTGGTGCCCTAAATACAAGGGAGTTGGTGCCCTAAAACAAGATATTTGGTGCTTCCTAGGGTTGGTGCCCTAAATACAAGGGAGTTGGTGCCCTAAAACAAGATATTTGGTGCTTCCTAGGGTTGGTTCTGTGAAGAAGGGGATTTGTATCTCCAAGAGTTGGTTCTCTAAAAAGGATTGGTGTCCTTCACTATCTCAAATTATTCTTTATAAAACCTTGTAATTCTTGTTAATTATATTTATATAATTGATTTTAAATACAAGTCCATTGTTTATCTATTGTGGTGATTAATAAAATAACAAAGTAATTACTAATTTTTTTAAAAGGTAATATTGATTCACCCCCCCTCTCATTATTTCCAAAAATTTGTATCAGAGAAAGTTCCTTTAGCACAGTCTAATAACTAGAAGGCAGATCCTAAAAGAAATGGATCATCAAGAGGGAATGTCTTCCAAAAAAGCACCATGGTTTAACGGATCTGGCTATGCTCTCTGGAAAACAAGAATGAAAAGATACATGTTGGCTCTTGGTTTTGATGTTTGGCAATCTGTTGTAGATGGTTACACTACACCAGCTACTCCACCCACATATACTGCAGGAAAGAATATTTTCAGTGACAACTCAAGAGTAGTTAATTCCATTCTAGGAGGATTGAAAAATTGTATATGTGTGAAGGTAATGCATTGTAAGTCAGCTAAGGAAATATGGGACAAATTAGAGGTTTTATATGAAGGAGATAGCAAAGTCAAGGAAGCCAAACTACAAACCTATAGAGCTCAGTTTGAAAATTTGAAGATGAAAGAAAAAGAGAACATTGTTGAATACTTTCATAGGGTAGATGAGGTAGTTAACTCAATCAGAGAAGCAGGAGAAGAACTTACCGATAAATATATTGTACAAAATATCTTAAGCTCATTACCTATGAGATATGATGCCAATATTTCCATAATTGAAGATAGACCGGAACTTAACAAACTCACAGTAGATCAAATTCATGGAATTTTTACAGCATATGAGATGATAACATGGAACGAAAAAACATAAAAAGGAGAAACAACCTTTAAAGCATCTAAAACAAATATGAGGCAGGAGAAAAATACCAATGATGAGTTATCAGATATATCTGATGAAGAAATTGCCAACTTCATGAATAAACTCAAGAAAGGGACTAGGAAATACAAAGGAAAGATTCCTCTAATATGTTTCAACTGTGGAAAAAATGGACACTTTTCCAATAAATGTCCATATCCTAAGAAGGAGGAAAGTGATGATGAAATAACCTTCAAAGATCAGAAGAAAAGAAAAACCAAAGATAAAAGGAAGTTATACAAGAAGAAGAAAATTTTATTTACCCAAGAAGACAATAGCTCATCTGAAGACAGTGAAGAGAGGAGCCAGAGCTTCTATTTATGGGAATGAAAAATCAAGATGATAATCATTCGGAAGATGAAGAAGAAGTGAACCTCGAGGAAGAATTCATTTGTTTAATTGAAGAACTAAGAAAAACTAAAAAGAAAAACAAGTTACTAAGGGAACAACTTCTAGAGATTGAAGAAGCTACTAAATCAAGAGAAAAGGAGGTTTCCAAAACCATTAGTGAGTTATAACAATTGATTATTAAGTTAAAAAATCAACTCCAAGAAACCAAAAGAAAAGAAGAAATATTGAATAAAGAACTCAATGAAAAACAACAAATATGTAAGATATTGGAGGATGAAATAGTTCAACTAAAAGGGAAACTAGAAAAAGAAGATATTCAGTCTAAGTTTGAAAACAACTCAAAAATCCTAAATAACATTCTTAGCAGTCAGAGATCATCAAATGATAAGACAAGACTAGGATATAATGCCTCTACAGAATAAGAAAATGACAAAATCAACTATGCAGATGTTCTTAAGAACCCCATAAGAAGAAAATAAAACAAGACAAGAACAATACCACTGAAAAATATCCCAAATAAACATAAATATGCACTTCCTACTAAAGAAAAATATGACGAGAATAATAAAATCATCAGAAGGAATCCCTCTAATAGAAATCAATATATCTTCCATGGTTATTTCTATTCCTGCAAAAATTTTGGACATAAACCAATACACTGTAAAACTTATAGAAAGTATGATCCAAGAAATGTTCAAAGATATGAAAATAATAAGGATAATGTAGAAAGAAGAAATTATAACTCCTTCTCTCCCTTACAAGATTACAATGTTGAATGTTACAAATGCAACAATTATGTTCATAAAGCTAGTGAATGTAGATTGTCAAAATATGACAAAAGGATAAATATTCCCAATAATTAAAAAGTATGAAAGAAAAATAAAACAGAGTGCAATGTAGCCCTATATGCGAGAAACCAAGGATGTCAATGGTATATAGACAGTGTATGTTCCAAACACATGACTGGAGATCAAGGCAAATTTCTCAAGTTAAAAAAGAAAGGAAAGGGAAAAGTAACCTTTGGAGATAATATGTCATCCAAAACACTGGGAAAAGGCACTGTCAGTTTAGGAAATAACAAAACCAAAGTTGAAGATGTAATTCTGGTAGAAAATATCAAGCCTAATCTCCTAAGTGTGAGTCAAACATGTGATCAGGGTCACATACTTACCTTTTATTCTTAGAAATGTGAGATCAAACAAAAGGACATCGAAAAGCTAGTAGCAGTTGCACCAAGAACATATAGTAATGTGTACATCCTTAATATAGATGAAGGAGAAAAATGTTGTTTAAGTCAAGAATATGAAATATGGTTGTGGCATATAAGGTTGGGACATTTAATATTTGACAAATTAATCAAATCCAACATGAAGGAGGCAGTAAGGGATCTACCAAAAGTTATTAAGCCTTCAGATTATATTTGTAAACATTGTCAAATAGGGAAGCAAACAAGAGTTAGGTTCAAAACAAAAGAGCATTCCACAACAAAACCATTAGAATGTATTCACAAATATCTATGTGGACCTACCAGAACTAAAAATACTTATGGTGAACATTATTTTATGTTGATCATTGATGGTTACACAAGATTGACCTGGGTATACTTTCTAAAAGAAAAATCAGAAGTCTTTGAGAAGTTTAAAACATACAAAGTGCTTGTAGAGAATGAAATAGATCACAAAATTAAATGTATGAGATCGGACAATGGAAGAGAATTCACCTCTAAAGAGTTCATTCAATTATGTGAAAATCATGGTATCAAAAGACAGTTTTCAGCTCTCGGGACTCCTCAACAAAATGGAGTGGTAGAAAGGAAAAACATAACAGTTTAAGAAGTTGCAAGAACCATGTTAAATGAAGCCAAGCTTCCAGGAAAATTCTGGAGAGATGTAATCTACACAACAATCCACATACTTAATCGGGCTCAATTGAGACCCAACCATGAAAAAACTCCTTATGAACTATGGTTCGACAGGCCAACATCTGTAAAACACTTTAGAATTTTTGGAAGTAAATGTTACATTAAGAATGATGAAGATAATTTATGGAAGTTTGATCCAATATTATGAAGGGATATTTTTAGGGTACTCACCTAATAAGAAATCATACAGATGTTATAATCTTAGACTACTAAAGATAGTGGAAAGTGCCAATGTAAAGATAGATTATCTAAAACTAAAGAATAGCATGTCCCAAGACATATAAAAAATTGATAAAAAATCTCAGCAAGAAGATGATGATGTAGAATCTCAACAAGAAGATGATGATAATGAAACACAGGAAAACGAATTGTATATTGATGAAGAAGACAATGAAGAAACACCCTTGCCAAAAGATCCATCAAAAAGAGTTCAAAAGAATCATCTTGAGAGTCAAATCATTGAAAATAAAAATGCAGGAGTAGAAACAAGAAGGAAACTCACATTTGACTCAGAACAAGCAATGTTGTCTATGATAGAGCCTAAATAATTTAAAGCTAGAAAAAGTAAATATTCGATAAAAGCAATGGATGAAGAATTAGACCAAATAAAGAAGAACCAGACTTGGGAACTAGTTTCAAGACCCAAGGACAAGAATGTGTTAGGAACCAAGTGGATCTTCAAGAACAAACTAAATGAAAATGGGGAGATCATAAATAAAAAAGACAGATTATTTTTCAAAGGATATTCCCAAGTGGAAGGTATTGATTTTGAAGGGACTTTTGCTCCAGCAGCAAGACTTGAGGCCATCAAAATGTTCCTAGCATTCACATGATTCAAATATTTCAAAATCTATCAGAGGGATGTCAAGTCAGCATTCCTTAATGGAACACTAAAAGAAGAATTATATGTTGAGAAACTAGAAGGATTCATATTAACATAAAATAAGGACTATGTGTGAAAGATAAAAAAGGTCATGTATGGTCTTAAACAAGCCCCCAAAGCATGGTTCTCAAGGCTTGATCAGTACCTGCAAAAACAATGATATAAGAGAGGGACTATTGACAACAACTTATACATCAAAATTGAGGATCAAAACATGATTATTGTGGTGGTATATGTAGATGACATCATATTTGGAATTACTCTTACTATACTAAGCATAAAGTTTTCAACCAAAATGCAAGAAGAATTTTAAATGTGTACGTTGGGAGAATTGTCTTTCTTCTTAGGTTTACAAGTAACTCAAATAGAAAAAGGAACATGCATTTCCCAAGCTAAATATATCAAGGAAATGATAAACAAATTCCAAATGGAAGATAGTAAACCTATGAGTACTCCCACGTTCACTAGATGTAAACTAAGCTTAGAAGATGACTCACCAAAAGTGGACCAAACGATGTACAGATCAATGGTTGGAAGTTTGCTCTATTCAACAACAACAAGACCTGACATCATGTAGGTTGTAGGACTCGTGGGGAGATTTAAATATGAACCTAAATAAACTCACGTAAAAGCAGTAAAGAGAACATTCAAATATCTTAAAGTCACCTTAGAACTTGGATTATGGTATCCAAAAGATAAAGAATTCAATGTAACCGCATACACTGATGCAAATTGGGCCGGTAGTATAGATGATAGGAAAAGCACCAATGGAGGAGCATTTTTTTTAGGAAAATGTCTTGTAGCAAGGCTAAGTAAGAAAAAAACATCCACATCACTATCCACAGCATAGGCAGAATACATTGTTGATGCATCCTGCTGTACACAAGTTCTTTGGATGAAGCAAACATTAGAAGATTTACAAATAAGATATGGTGATCCCATTACTATCAATTGTGATAACACTAGTGCCATAAGTATCTATAAAAATCCAATAATGCATTATAAAACCAAACACATCCCAATCAAATACCATTTCTGAAGAGATCAGGTTACTCAAAGAATGGTTAAAATAGTGTATGTGGACACCAAAGAACAAATTGCAGACATATACACAAAACCTTTGCCCAAAAGTACCTTTGAAAATCTTCGACAAAAATTGGGAATAATTCAAATACCTCATTAAAACCACAAGAGTCGCATCAGAAGAAAAGGGGCACATAGTCAGGGGGAACAAAGAAATATCCCCTCTGTCATTACTGTTAAAGGGGGAGGAAATTGATAAGCAGCAAAAATAAAAATATTTCAAAGAAAAAGTTGCCATCAACGCCAAAGGGGGAGAATGTTGGACACAGTGGTATGATATTTTCATTGATGTCAACAGGATGCAGAAGAATACAATATAAACCCAAAGCTCATAAGGAAGAACGTTAATCGAAGATTAGAAGAGATGGTGCATTAGAAATAACACAGGAGATAGAGTTCTGTAAGTAAAGAAATCCTTTTGTAAAGGATTGAGTTATAGGAACCGTTCATTCTTAGTTCAGGAAAATCCAGGATTGTTAGATCGAGGTAAATTCATAGGTTGGGAAGGATTAAATCTTAACCGTCAGATCTGAAGCAGTATCATTAAGGATCGTTGGATCAAGTAGCAGATTAATAAGTTTGACACTTCGCCTCTTCACTACTTCAGTGATTACTGGAGACAAGAAATAATCCATGAAATCCTGAAGTCACGAAATAATGCCAATCGTCGATCAGGAAGGATATTCTAATGGTTTCCTAGCCATTAGATCCATATTTGATCTAGAATTAAGCATTGACCACTTCGGAGAAAAGGATTCTGAAACATGTAAGTTTACTTGAAGGTCGAAGCCATGAAGTCGTGAAATCTCGTCGACCGTCAGATCAGAGGAAGAGTAGGGAAATCCTATCAATCATTGATCTGGAATGAATATTGAAACAGTTAGATCACACTAAAAGGAATAAGGTGGTCAACTCCGACATTGACCTACTCTAGCAATAAGAAGCTCAGATAAACCAAGAAATCCTGAACTCCAGAGCCCTAGAGTTAACAAAAGTCGTCAATCAAGACAAGAAAAGATATACAGTGATAGATCTATTCGACACTTTGAAAATGATCAAAGGATGGTATAAAAGTGACAAAATTCTCGAAGCCATGAAGTATCGAAGACGCGAAGTGTAAATCCATGATCCAGGAGGAAGACATGTGGCATAAGACAAACATGGCATGTGGCCCAATCGGCTAGTGACAAGTGTCAAGGTATAGTTGGCACATTAGGTATACAAAATTCACGAATCAAGGTGACACGTGGCATCCACTCAGCAAGTGCCACATCAATAGTGACGTTAGTAAGCCACGTCACTCCGAGATTACATCCTCCGGAGATATCTAGCTTCTCCTACAAGCTAAAATATCTGAAGCATCGAAGGTCAAAGTCACAAATTAACGTTTGGTCATTGATCTAAGATCCTAAAGAATATTTATTGATCGTCCAGTCAGTAACAGTGGGAGGATAGAGTAAGCATGAATCACAAAGTAATGCTAATCATCGATCTACTTCGGGAGCATTCTTCACTGTTGATCAAGCATAGTGGAAGGATAGTGTAAGTGGAGGTGTTAACCGACAACAAGAGGTCATCGCCATTATATGACTTATTTCGTAGGTAAACCTCAGGAGGGATTTCTCTACTCCAGATTTCTGGAGCCGCAAATAGCTGAAGTCTTGGAGTGAATGAGAACCGTTCATCTCAACTCCTGATTAAGTCCTGACCCTCGATTTTTTTGAAGCCTCTAGATAAGACAAAATTGTCCATCTAATGAAATATTAAATATTGATTGTTTGATCTACTACTGAATACAATATACTCACTTTTGCAAAATGTACTCCAGGAGGATTGAATGACTGCAAAGGCCAGAACTCCCAAAGGATGAAGTACCGGAGAACCTAGTTCCATTATCGGTCACGTGATAAGGTAAAGAAGATAAAGGGGATAGAAGTAAATAATCCCTCGAACGTTTGAATATGGTCCCACATAGAATAATAAGGGTGAAAGAAGAAATATCTAATAAAAAAATGCTTGGAATGGATAAGCTTGTGGTTTCGAGCTCACAGTCACACGAATTTTGGTTGAAGGGAGCGCTTATTTATTAAGAATCGAATTCACAATAATTTGATATATGTAGACTAATGAACCGATACACAGTCATGATTAAATAAGATTTAAATCATGAGCATTGTGAATAAAGAATAAAAAGGAAAAATGATATTATTTAAAGTTTAATATTATCAATTAAATGAAGAGGTGCAATGGTTCAAAGTTCAAATAAAGGGACACAATGCTTCAAATATCACACCAGTTGGAAGACTATATAAACAAGAAATAATGGTGAGAAGAAAGTGTCTCTGGAGTCCAGATTAGAAGATCAAAACCAGAAGCAGAGTCCAAGAAGGAAAATTGAAGATACTTATGCAATGAGGGTGGAAGGGAGGAGCAAGGAAGGATTGGTGCTTCCTAGGGTTGGTTCCCTAAATACAAGGGAATTGGTGCTTCCTAGTGTTGGTGCCCTAAAACAAGGGAGTTGGTGCTTCCTAGGGTTGGTTCCCTGAAGAAGGGAATTTGTGTCTCCAAGAGTTTGCGCTCTAAAAAGGATTGGTGTCCTTCACTATCTCAGATTATTCTTTATACAACCTTGTAATTATTGCTAATTATATTTATATAATTGAATTTAAATACAAGTCCATTGTTGATCTATTGTGGTGATTAATAAAATAACAAAGTAATTGTTAATTGTTTAAAAAGGTAATACTGATTCACCCCCCCTCTCAGTATTTCCATCACTGCAACCCTAGGGCACCCTATCATTTAAGGATGCGATACAGGGAAATTCAAGAGCAAAACAAGAAGCCAATGAAATGGGTGGGGCATGAAAGGCGATAGATAATGAATCAATAGAAAAGGGAGACGCAACATGCAATCAAGAGGACAAAAAGCTCAAAAATGGATGCCTAGCTAAAACAACTATCAACCTAAGGAATGAAGTCACATCAAATAACATTGGTAATTATATTCAATACATGAAGGACCATGAATTCATAGGAAATTTTATGGGCATATGGCCTTCAAAGATGACACTAACATGGTGGGTCAAAAATCGGTGGAAACCCAAGGGCCACGTGGATTTAAAATTGGGCTCCAAGGGTTTTTCACTATGATTTTCATAAGCAATCAAGATTAGGAAAGTGTGTTCGAAGAAGGCCCTTACTTCTTCATCTCAGTGGGATTACATATGAGATTATAGATGGGAAGATTCACCCCCAAAAAACAATATTCCAACAAATCATTTGTTTGGATCATGATGTACTTGATTCCTAGGATTTTTGGGAAGAGAAAACCCTCATGGGTATAGGAAATACTCTTGTCACATTTTTCAAAACCTTAGAGGTAACCGAAACTAGATGATACACCGATGCTTTAATAATAACAATGCACAGGTCGAATCTCTGATACCATGCACCGGTTGAATCTATGATACCATGCACAGGCGCATTACAAGACAAATCCGATCGATGCATGAAATTTAGAATGCACTGATGCAGAAGTCTGATACAGAAGCACAGGTGCGTCGGTTTAATTAAATGCACCGAAAGGTCGATTTTTATTATTATAATTGTTGTTTTTAAAATAGTATTACAATCGGTGTTGGTTCATTGTATTACAGCACCAATGCGCATTTTGTTACAACACCGTTGCTTTTTAGCATTAAACACACCGGTTTTCATTTTCTCTTTTTAGAAACATCAACTTGTGACAATGCAATTATTGTTATTTTTTAATTCCATTGTTCATAAAAAAATTGACATATATCTTATAATAGTATTCATATAAATTAAATTTTGAGTAGTGCATTTGGATATTATGTTTGGATTAATTTGTTATATCATCAGATTTTACATCTCTTAATTATAATATTTAATCATCCATATATTTAATCAACGATGTAACATTTCACAACGACATTGGACATCGCAATAGAATAAAATAAAACATATTTTATTATATATGAATAAAAGGCTCTTTGTCATACAAAATGGGACACTTATTGGTAACCCCTTGTCTTTCAATTGGGACACTATGTCCATTACATTAAAAAAAATGTCTATTTTTCACAAACAATTATTTCAAAAAATACAACAGCTTGCATTGATATCCAAATATATTGATCATCATTCTTCACTGGAATTGTTGTCGGCGCTCGAGCTACTTCCATGACTTGGGTTATTTGGCCGAATTTTTTGTTGATTTCCTCGATTGTTTTCTTCTTCTTCAAGTTCCATCTACAAAAATAAAAATAAAGTGTAATGAGTGTATCTATATTGGTGAGAATAATGAAAATTGAAATAAATAATATACATGAATGTAAATTGAAAAGTGACGTACCATACAAAGAATTGAGTCTTGAATGATACACATTCTTTCAAAACCAAATCCCATGCCTTTTGTCAACAACTATTTTGTTGACACATTTCCATACTTTGTTTCCTACAAGTTTTATACCCCATAATAAATCATAGATTTAATATAAAGGACTTTTTTTGTTCCATTAATTATAAAATGAGAGAAGTAAAACAACATAGATACTTACAAACTCCACAATTAATTTTTGATATGCTAACATATACTCACAACCCATACTTAACCCAATGTCAATCAATTCTTCCAATGGTTTTTCTTTGTATGTTAGCACTTGTTTGAAGACAGTCAAGGATGGTTGTTGTAAAACAACTTAAAATGTACAAAAATGAAATCTTAAGTTGTTATAAGGAAATAAAAATTACTCACAAACTTTGCTATCAACCATTTTCTTCCTTGTCGTTCTGTTTTATGTGTTGAATGGGTTCCATTTTGTTTTCTTTTCTACAAGAAAATACTTGAAAATTAATATTTAATGCGAAATTATTTATGTATATGTACCTAATAGAAAAATTCAATGATTTCATACAATTGAAGCACGTTATTGTTGAGATGGCTCCTCATGTGATGCAATTATGTACATTTCTTTGACCACCTCCTTATACACTTTTTTGGACATTCCTACTGGCATATTTCAAATATCAGCTCGTTGATCTTTTGGGCTTTTCATAATCTTCCTAAAAATAGTAACATGACAATAAAACTTTTTTATATTCATATATGAAAACTAAATATAGCAAAATTGATATTAATAAAAGAATGCTTTGTAGTAATATATAAATATTCTAGAAAATCATTTTTAGGAATATATTACTTTTTGAATGATTTTTTTGTTGTTGTTGTATGTTTTTTCTATTGCAAGTTTGACAGGTCTCATTGACTATTGCTCTGGAAATGCTTCCTATAGTTTAGATATAACCTCGTTCTTGGAATCATTGGATTGATTTATGTATTGTAAGTGGAAAGTATGTCTATATGTTCATTCCACTATCCCTCCTAGTTTTGTAAAAGTTCCCCCCCCTTTCATTAGCCTCCATCACCACCACCCCAGATGAGTTAAGGACCAATTCATCATCATTTACATCTTCTATAATTTTTATTTTCTTAGGATGACATTACGTTCCTTCGTTGTTGGTCCCTATAGAAAATTAAACATATGTGAATTATAGATTGTTTGAAAGATGTTATCTAATATTATTAGGTATATTATTAATGAAAATTCAAAAAGAACTCATATTGAATAGTATTTTTTCATTCATCCGATTCATCCTTTTGCAATTTTTCCATCAAGCTTTTACATTTTTCTGCACTTAGATCACAAAAAATCTTATTGAGCTTCCTCATTTTGTGGCTATGCATGATACACACTAACCAATACATATTAGTTAAACTTACATATAGTTCAAACATATTAATTTTGTATAGAATTTACAAAGAACTTGCATTTTTTTTCTTTTTTGGATGTGTTATCATTGTGTCGATCAGAATTTTTGTTACTTGAACTATTCTCACACATTTTTTTTATCAATATACAACCTGTACCATTCAATACATAAGTTATTAAATATATTTTATAAATAAATCACATAATTTTAAGTTCAAAAAAAGGTTTGCTGGTGCGCTTTAATAATATGAAAGCACCGGTGCGTTCGATACAGAAAACACATCGACAAGAAAAAATACATTTTTTAAAAATACTTTAAATTACAACGGTGCAATATTTATCGATAACAACATCGTGACTATAGTAAAAAATGAAAACAAAAAAAAATAACCATGAACGAAAAAAATTACACACCGATGAACAAAATGTTTTAAAAAATTATGTTAGAACATTTCTGGTGCGCTTTATCAGTAAGCACACTAGTGCATTATAGCCAAATCGATGCATCAATAACCAGAAACTATTTTTTTTTTAAATGTGACAAGGTCGAGAGGGTTTGGATCCAATGCAATAAGTGGTCCCCTTGCATCACATGTCAAATGCCTTATACATAAAAACACAAACCCATTAAATCTAAAATGCCTAAAATGAAAATCTCTTATTGTGAAGTGATAGAGGCAATTAAACCCTAAGGTGAAATTTTGCAGTCACATAAGAAATAAGAAGCAAGGGTTTAAGTTAAGTGTGAAATTGTTTTATTTTTTTCTGAATTTTAACTAAATCTAAATAGGGATAAAAATTGTAAAAAAAATTATTATTAAAATCAACAGTAAAATTTAAAATTTTTACTATGTCGGATTTTGAGTGAATAAAAAAATCCTTCAAATTCCGATCTTATGAATAATTTTGTTGCTCCAAAAGGGTTTTGAGTGAATCACCATACCCTTCAAATTCCAATCTTCTGAATAATTCTATTGCTCCAAAGTATTCTATTGCTCCACAGTGTTCCCTGATATGTCTCTCTTGCAAATCTCTCCCCTGTAAACTTCGGCAAAATAAAGAAATAATTAATAGCTTAATACTATTTAAAGGAATTTATGAAAAGGGTTTTGAGTGAATCACCATACCCTTCAAATTCTAATCTTTTGAATAATTTTGTTGTTCCAAAGTACTATGCTGCTCCACAGTGCTCCCCAATATGTCTCTCTTGCAAATCTCTCCCTTATAAATTTAGGCAAAATAATGAAATAGTGAATAGCCTCTTACTATTTAAAGGACTTTGTGAAATTAGATTTTCGAAAAATAAATTCTAGCTCATTTTTCGATTGTAAAAAAACAAAGTCACACTTTTTTTTTAAGTTTTTCGAAACACCAGTGTGTTTATTAATATAACGCATTAGTGCGTTTGTTTATACAAAGCATCGGTGCACTAAATATTTTTAGAGCACTAATATCATACAATTATTTTTTATTTATTTGAAATCTTGAGAACTGGTGTGGTTAGTAATTAAATGCCACGTTGTTTTATATCGTTATAGACGCACTGGTGTGTTTTGTTTAAATAAACACACTGTTATGCTTTAAAAGTTATCCGATATTTTATTTGAACATAAAATAGTATATTCATCTTGAATTATCTTTTAGAATGCATCCACATGACTTGCAGTACTTCAGAGTATACATTTTCCGCTTAAAGTCACATTAGTATTAAAAATTATTGTTGATTTTGCTCCAATGCACGAAAAAAACTTATAATATCAAATGGACAAATCTTCAAATTCCAGCATGTTCCATATTGCTAAAATTACATCGCAGAGTTCTCCCTTTCCATCTCTAGTTAGTTCAGATTTTATTTATATATCAATTATCTAATTGAATTTATTTTTTTTATCCATGTCAATCTGAATAAAAATGTATCCAAATTTGGATCTTGATTCAAAATAGAGTTTAGATGTAGAAAATATTCCACTAATTCAAAAATGTCAGAAGCCCTTATCAGGAGAAACATATTGCAAGCAGTTGGTAGATGAAAATGGAAAGTCACTTTAACCCGCCAATTGTAACATGCCATCTTCCAACCATAATCCTAGGTTAGTGATGGTAATAATTGTTTGGTATAATGTAATTTGAACAAACCAATTGTGGTGTGTTTAATAATATCATCGATGTAATAATGTTCAATATATTTGAAATTAGGATTTTGATGATGAGTGACCTACCTATCATTTTTTGTTGCACCCCACTACAATGTCAAATCGAGAGAATGATGCAATAAGATCACAACTCGAAGAGGAAGCATACTAAGAATGGTTGAATCAACCACCTATTCAATTCTCACTAAGTCCAGATTCACTTATTAGGAACGACTACATCAATAGTAGTTCTTCACAAGTTGGAAATGGAGTCAATCAAATAGAGGTTTCTATGGATGATTATTTACGGGATACGATTTCCATGGAGACAATGTTGTTAGATGCATTCCAGAACGATGAGCTAGGGGATGATGCTCATATCAATAATACCTTTTTTGAAATCCTGAAATCTACTTCCACCACCCCTCTCTTTGGACCTAGCCTGTCAAAGTCTACCCAGGTGGGGACAAAAATGTACTATACAACTTGAAAGAAAAATTTGGCATGTCAAACACATGTTTCTCGATAATATTGAGGTAACTGACCATCAAGTCCCTTATATTTTGAGAAATCTTGTCACACAATCAACATTAAAAATAATCGATTTTATGAATGTTAAATGACATTATACATTTATATTTCCCATTAACTCCATGTTTTTCAAAGATAAGGTTCTTCAGAGTGATAATGTCTTGCCCGGTAGCTATGAAGAGGCAAAGTAGATGTTGAAAATGTTAGGTGTTGAGTACATATCATATCATGCATGTCTGAATGATTGTATTATATATAGAGGAGAATATGCAGAAAAAGAGATATGTTTGAAATGTGGGCATGACAGGTATCATAAATCAGATAAAAAGGGTAAATCACATGATCCTCCTCATAATATATTGAGTCACATGCCTATAATCCCAAGGATTCAAAGGCTCTTTAGTTGCAAATAATTAGCTATGTTGCAGGTATGGAATACCTTGCACAAAAGTGAGTTGGGAATTATGTGAATCCAAAAAAATTCAATAGCCATGAAGCATATAGAGGATACATGGCCCGAAAAATTCAAGGATGAAGTATGAAGTCTACGACTCAGCATAGCCATGGATGGTGTCAACCCATATTCCCTCCAAAACACCAACTATTTTATTTGGCATGTAGTAGTGATCAATAAAACTACCCCCCCATGGTTGTCTATGAAGAATGAACATCTTATGTTGGCTCTTATAGTCCATGGTAGAAGACAAGTGAAGAATATGGATGTCTACCTATAACCATTGGTATATGAATTGAAGGAATTATGGGAATGGATACATGTATACAATGTATCAAAACCCATCGCAACAGAGAGGAGTTTTACATTGTATGAAATATGTGCTTACACCAAACATGATTAAAAAGGATTAGGAGTTTGTGCTGGTAAATTACATGTTTATTGATTTGCTTATATATGTAACAATATTTTTTGGCATATTCAATTCGTTGCGATTGTTTTGATCTTCAACACTAACGTGCTTTGTATACATTAATAATTTTGTAGATCTTGTAGCAAAAGGGTATCATGGTTGTACATGTTGTGTAACTTCTCTGAAGGATAGGTGGACCAACCACCTATGAAATCTAGTGTACGAATGCTCCAGGGTATTCCTCCCAGAACAACACCCTTACAAAAGAGCAACATTCTCTTTCAATGGTAAACCATAGAGAACCCAAAGGCTATCAATAATGACACCAACATAATGTCTTAGAGAATATGAGGGAGAGAAGGAGAAGAACTGATCTAGATGGATGCTGGTGGCCTCCCACCTATTCAACTGGATCATTTGGTAGTTTTCCAGTTCGACAGGTTTTTCCTAGTTTTCGGGTCCCTGACTTCTAGGGTCGTTTTGAGCCCCTAAACAACGTTTTTAGGGATAACCACATTCACGATATAAAAGGATATCCACATGAAACATGTGTAGTCCTCATACATACCTTTCCAATGGGCTATCGTGTACCTAAAACGAAGATCGTATGCAAAAGTTACAACCCCGGGAAGTTGATGTACTAACTTACCCAAATGAGGCCCACATGACTTTTGGCGCTTCATCTCCTAGGGTTAGGTTTTTAGATGTCTAGGGTTTTTGACATTCTTGTTTATTGTAGAAAGGCCTTGAGAGCCTCATTGTAATCATCTTCTTGTGAATGAGCATAACCATCACATCTCTTCTCAGATATAAGCCGCCACCATTCTAGCAAGCTTGTTTTCCACTACATTTTACAGTTTCAGCTTATGTCCTTATTGAATAGAAACTAGTTTTATTTTATATATATTATTCTGTGTTAAACATATTTTGATAATAATCTGGATTCATTTCGTTATGCTCATAAAATCCAGATCAATGGTATCATAGTGGTATGATCCTTGTCATTCTTAATGCATGTCCCCAACGAGGTCAGGGTACAAAGAATTGGGTCTCGAGCTTGTTTCTCTTGAGGAAAAAATCTCTTTCACACCCAAGCGACCTCTCATGGTGGGAGAAAAGAAATACGATGTGACAGGATATCCCTTCAAAAAATTTCTCAAGGAATCCCTCACGCAACAGAGGAACGAGATGATGGATAGTTTTGCGCAAATCCTTCGACGACTACCAACAAGCGACGCATATTTCTCAAACGGAGGTGCTGCCCCATTCAAGGTACAAATCAACTTCAATATTCCTATATTTGAAGGTCATATAGACGCAGATGCTATAGAAAAATGGTTGAATCAACTAGAAGGGTATTTCTATGTCCATAACTTCTCAAATAGAGAAAAGATTACTTTTGCACTCCTCAAAGCCATTCCCCATGTCAAATATTGGTGGAAAAGTTTCTGTGAGCAGAAGGAAATAGAGGAACCCTCATTATTTATAGTTGTGGTCACCTAAACTCCTTCAGGGATGCTATTAAGGAACAATACTACCCTGTTGGAAGTTATGACGACCTGTATACAAAATGGACCACTTTGCAGAATGAAAGAGACCAAGTAGTGCCTGAGTTCACAAATATCTTCCATACCTTGCGTGACAAGCTGGGTATCAAATATTCTGAGTGACATTTGGTGCTCAAGTATCGCGGCAGTCTGCATAGATACATCTAGGCTGAAATGGATTTTCTAGAAATCTCATCCTTGGGCATAGCCTACCGATATGTCGTCAAAATCAAGCAGAAGCTTAAACAAAAGACGCAAAAATTTGGGCCTAGGAACCCCTCACAAAAAAATCCAGGAAAGGGCGGCCCCAACCTGCAGAACAAAGGATAAATAAAATATGTACCGCCTCAGGACAACTTGTCCAAGCCACAAGCAAAGAAGGACACCAAAAAGACAAAGAAAGATACTGGGATGTAGTGTGACTTCCATAAGAGCCCCTGGAATAACACTGTTGATTGTCACTCAAAGCATTCATTGGTGGCTGAGGTGAAAGCATCTAAATCAGATGTGGGTTTCTACTCTAAGTCAGAACCAGAAAGGGGGAGATAGATCATTGATGTAGAACTCCTTCGAAATTGAAGCTCAACAGTGAACCAGAATCCTGTGCTCTCCGTTGATTCACATGTATTTTCCATCATGGCCATGAACCCTATCATTTTATCCATAACAGAGAAAATCCCCGCCTCTAAAGAAGAATCCCTAATTGACAGGGATTATGATGTATTTGATACATAAATAACAGTCTCACCCATTTCCGTATCCAGAGCCAATTTGTTAGACAATGTTGGGAAATGACTACCTTTCCTCGGAGTGGCCCAAGCCTCCATTACCCCTTACACCATTGAAGTCGCTTTCCCCTTCACAGAGTTCATAAGTTGGTGTGAAAAACAGTATTTGCAAGAAGAAAAGGTCATTTTGAATAAATTAGGGTCAGAGGTCTTATGCAGAATAGATAGCCCGTCAGTTCAACATGTCCTCAGTTTACCGGAGTCTTCCTCCATAGTGTCTAATCCCTTCAAAGAAGAGAAAATAATCATAGTCTACAGAGAATTTCCCCTCAAAGTCAAAACCCTATTTCTTCATACCATTGTCAAACCTGAACATCATTCTGAGAGTTTGTCGTTACCTGTCAGTATAAGTGTCATGATTATTGAGTTCCAGTGGGTCTACTCCACACTCAGTCAAATTCTAGGATTGGATAATGACAAGTTTGTAGTAGAGGTCATGTTGGGTTTCCTGTTGACCTTTTTTCAGTCAGAGTCTAGTCAGTCAGTCCATATTAGCTTTGAAGATTTCATCACCGGTAATATACACAATCAGTTAATAAATTTCCAGTCAGTGAGACACTTCAGGTATTACACGCATTTACTGAGAATGTTCCTGGAAACAAGACAGAATTCCCTGAAGCCGCATTCATCTCGACTGAATGAAAAAGGATCACGATGCTTATTTTTATAAATATGATTATGTCTAGGGTTTATAGCCCAATCTTCATCACGGGCCTACCAAGGGTTTTGGAATAAGTGAAAATCTCTTTGCAACCCAACCCAGAGAACAGGATAGGAGATTGGATGTTGTTCATGCATTCTACTGTAATTTGGGTGTATGGTTATCAAGAAGGACCTTACCTTTTACCAGTGTTTTTGACTCCCAGAGTATTTTCCTTAGATTTCATTAGACAAAGAATCATTTCAAAGACAAAGCATCTAACTTGAAGTTCCCCTTCATAATAGGACCCTTTGTGGTAAAAGCTAGATCTTGTTTGCCTCAAATCCAGGCCAAGCTCAGTGAATTTGGATTCACATAGTTACAAGGGAGGAAATATGATCTTCATCAAATCATATATAAGAGAAGATTGATGAGAATACAAGGCCCCTACGAGCATGAGCATGTTGAAGGATTTGATAAACGGCTAATCTGGAAACCTGTGCAGATATGGAAGTCACTTTGCAACCTGATCATACACAACAAGTAGAGTCTGCCCCTCAGCAGATCCAAACACAGAAAAATTCTCCAAGGTTGATTATTAAAGCTCCAAAGATAAGTGTTTATAACAAGAGGAGCAGTTCAGAGGCACTGGGTGCCAGTAGTCAGAAAAATATTCTCAAGAAAATGAAAATCACACCATCTTCTCAAGTAGTAAACCTAGAGGAAGAAGAACCCGAAGAGAAAATGAGCATGGATATGGTGGAAAGTGCAACCAAAAATGAAGAGGCTGGCATAGGAAGCATGCCACAAAGTGAAAGCAGGTCAAGGGATTTCAACAGCAGGAAGTATGTTTTTAACCAGACACCTGGAGCAATATACCAGTCCAAATAAGATCTAGCTAATCAATACGTTGTGAAAGGAAGCATGGACAATAGTAAAATAAGAGACTTGTTACCTGAGGTAGAGAATATCTTCTAGCATAAGTCTTCCCTATTTTCAGTTGGATATGTGGAAAGGAAGACATTTAACATAGCACTGGCATATGATGATAAGGTGTTTGAAGTCAAACTGAATTATGAAAATATCGGTGCCCCAGACAAGTTGAAGTTCCACAGAAACGCCAGTGACATGTTGTATTCAGACTACCTGAGTTTGAGTCTGAGGGTTTCAAGACTGAAAACACATGCACTAAAATTGGATGGACAATTGAAGCAGGAGAAAGCATTCATCAAAGCATGGCAGACACAGGTGAAAAGATTGGAATCTGAAGGCCCTCAAGGGGTAAAGGCTTCTTTAGATGAGAAAGAAAAGATGATCCAAAGCCTGAAGAAGAAGTTGAAGATGTCTGCCATGGAACATCCACAGAAAACAGAGATAGCTGCTCTAGAGAAAGAAAAGGAGACATTCAGACAAGAAGCACTAAATTAAAAAGCCAAAGTATTGCCGCTAGAAAAGGAAAAAGAAAGTTGGTCACAAAAACAGGCAGCAAAATCAGACATAGTGGCTATTGACCCTTCTAGTATAGAAGCTAGATCAAGTATTGATGGATTGGTTCAAGCTATGTCCCAAGTAAGATTAAAGACAAGGGAGATCAAGAACCTTAAAAAGGTCATAAAAAAGCTTCAGCAAGAGATGAAAATGAAGGATGAAAAGATGGCCCAATTCCAAAAAGAGAATCAAGATTTTCAAGAAAGAGTAAACAATATGAAAATAAGGTCGAGGGGCAAAGCACTGTTGCAAGGAGATAAACATATACTCTGGGATGTTGTTGCTATTGAAGTTGCTAAGTTCAGGGTTTATCTAAATTTTATAGATGACAAAGACAGCATGGCCATCACCGCCTAAAGCAGATGTACATTGTTAATGAGACACTCGCGAAAAATCCTTTGGAATGGGCCCAGAACACTATTAATTTGCTAAATTATGTGCCCATGTTGATATTCAGACCATTGAGGTAAAGGAAATAACTACACTAATCATTTGGGCTAGGAGGATCATCTCTAAGTACAATTTGCTCAAGTCATTTCAGACCAAAGCTGTGCAAATGGAACAAAGTATACAAGAGTTTAAGGATACATTTGAACAATTGTTTATCAAGGGCCTCCCGCCATTTTGGGATGGTAAGGGGAAATTATATAATCAAGAAGAATATAATTCTCTCCTCACCCAGTGCAAAATGGATCATTCCAAATTTGAAGCTTTGAAGGAGAGCCTGAAAGGACCGAGTTTGGTGGAGTATTTAGCCATAGACTTTGATATTTTGAATCAATTTAAGATGGTTAAAACTGGGCTACCAACTATGTCTTACGCTACTTGCATCGATCTAGAGATTATGATAAAGGAGATGATGGATTACAAGATTTCGTCTGACTCACAATGGAAGGAGATCATGTGGCTGGGCAGGATGAAATGCAGTTTTCCAGGGGCCAATAAGTAACCTCTGGGTGTCACCAAACTGGAAAATTTGACATGAAACCCGAGAAAGACAGATGGCGCAGAGGAAGCCGAGCAGTCAGAGAGATATGTCCTTAGTTTATGAAACGTTTTTGTTTTAATCATTGTAAAACAGTTTTCCTACTGAAACCGTTGGCATGTAATTATTTTAGTCAGTTTTAGAAATTGAAACGCTTCAGTTTCAACCATGGTAATCGAACTGTATAAGTACCAGGAGTTTTGAATGAATTAATGTTGGCAGAAGTGCAAGAGCACCTTGTTGTTTCTGAACTCTATTGTAATTTTCTGAAACTAAATTGAATACACATGCAAAAGCACTTTGAAGTCTCTATGAAAAGATTCCAATGGTGGTGATATGAGTTCTGTCTCTTTTAATTGTATGTATTTCTTGTGTTCTTTGATTTCATTTGCATTGTCTTCTGTTTAAATTGGATAGTTAAAAGCTCAGAATTCACCCTTTGATGCTCTCGGCTTAATCAATTTAAACTGTGTGTATTTCTTCTTAACTAATTCATAATTCATTTCAGTAATGCTCTAATGCAGTTATTTGTTTTCTCTTTCCTCTCACACCCTGCTTAAATACAATTTACAAATCAGATTCATTGTCTCATTTGGAATTTATCCTCTAGATATTTCTACCATGCAGTCATTGTTTTCATTCACTTTCATAATTTTGACTCCATATCCCTGAGTGTTCCTCCCCTTCTTTGCCAACAATTTTATAAAAAACCCCAAAACAAACCGAATCTAGCCACCGATTGCCAAAAAATATCAAGTGACACAAGAGATCCCTCTCTAAGTTGAGTAGGATAGTGCCTCAGCTCTAAAGTTGGTTGAAACGGTTACCTCTATCATTTTTCTATCAGCCAGAAAAAAATTACAGAGTGCGAACATTCTGACGCTGTTGTTGGGGGCGAAATTGAAAACTCTTCCCCGGGAAAAAATGACTTTAAGCTTAGTCTCGATCCCTGAGGGTGACAGTGGATTGAATACATTATTGGTTGAGGTCATTATTATTACCTTGGAAACTCCATTACTGAGAGACCATTCGCACCAAGCAGTTTGAACTTGAAATCCTGGCTCCCAAGAGAATTCACACTAGAAGCAACCCAGACCTAGAAGTTGTTATCCCTGTGTCTGACCCTGAGAATCTTGTACATAAAAGAAAAGAAAAACCAGTAACCCCGGGGTTGTGTCCAGACTGATATCTGTCCTTACCCAAGGACAGAGTGACTAGTATCGAAGACTTTGAGTTTAATGTGAAGTTCGAACAAACTCTATTCAGAACTAAATCTGAATCCTATTTAGACGAAACCATCTTTAACAAAAAAATATTCCAAGACTTGATTTTTGTTGCATCTTCTAGGCCTATAGTGATTCCCACTCAGAACCAACAGCCACTCCAACCCCTCACAGCAGTTATATTTTCTCCCCTCATACTTCCTTCTCAATTACATGATTTACCTCAAGATTATAACCTAAGGATCAAACTATATGACGTTGAACGTAACATATCATCCCAGAAGCACCTAGATTGGTTTAATGATTTCATAGACTTGGAGGAGGTGGACTTTGCAGATGTAAAAATGAGGTTGTTTACACAGAGTCTTGTTGGAGAAGTGAGGAAGTGGTTCAGAGCCCTTCCACCTGCTAGCATCGTAGATTTCGAGACCTTTGAAACCAACTACCTTGCAAAATGGGGAGACAAGAAAAATCCCCTTTAGTTGTTGACTCAATATAACAACATGAAGAGATCACCTAACGAAACAGTGCAGGAGTTTTCATCCATATTCATGAAGGTCTATAATTTGATTCCTCCAGAGGTAAAACCCCCCCTAAAGCTACTCAGCTCATATATGTTGATTATTTTGAAAGTGATTTTGCTTTATTATTAAGAGAATGAAGGTCTGCTACATTATATGATATGATGATTGATGCCATAGAATTTGAAGTGAATCTAATGGCTTCAGGAAAGATAAAATCTGACTCTGGCCAAAACATGAACAAAGCTTAAGATAAGACCCAACCTTTGACCTCACAAACCTCAAAAGAAAGGTTTGAAACGATGATGAGAAACATGGAGAGGATGATGGAGAGAATGGTCCTGAGTAACATGTCTAACCCCAGAGAACAGGCTAATGGTCCACCCAGAAATCTGAGGAGAATAGGAATCCCACAAATTAGACAAAGGGAGCAAAGAAATCAGGGAAATCAGGCGAATCAAGCAGATCAAGCGAATCAGGGAAACCAAGGAAATAAGGGGGAACAGCAAATAAGTCCTCCTTTTCAAAATAATTATGTAAATGAAAATTATGATGGATATTTTGAAGACAACATGAACTGTTGTGATGATAAAGAAACATAGGTATTTCTGACTAAAGAAGAACACGACCAGTTCATGGATGCAAGTGATATCTTTTTGCAAGATGAGGAGGAAAGGGTATCAATAGAAAGAGAATATTATGAGACATGATTGCAAAATGCCATCATGCAATTCCAAAGACAATACAACCTTCGAAATCAAAGGGTACCTCCAAACCCTCCAAAGGGAAACCCCACCAAAGAAGCTCAGAGTAACATGCCTTCTTCAATTCAACCCCAAAAAGATTATTTTGCAAAGGATTTAGCTGCGAAGGACTCTGTTGCGAAGGATTATGTTGCAAAGGGTACTGTAGACAAAGGAAAGCAGAAAGAAGAACCCCATAAGAGAATATTGGAGGCAAGGAAAGAAACGGTCACCAAAGAGGTAGAAAGGACCTCATCCTCTTTTAATTTTGAAAGTGAGATGGCCAAGATCAAAATTTATGTACCATTTAACGAATTAATCAAGAATAACGAATACAAAAATCAAATCATCAAAATGTTGAATATGGAACAGACCTATGATACCCTAAACATACAAGATGATCACCCAGCCATCTTATTTGGTCCATGCGTGGAGGAAATAGTGATATTGAAGAAGTTGCCCCTTTTTATGTTAGTCTAAAGATCCACGATATGACTCTGCACAATGCTATGTTGGATTCTGGATCATCTCATAACCTGATTCCTAAAGTAGCCATGGACCAATTAGGCCTTGATATCACAAGACCTTATAAAGATATGTTCTCTTTCGATTCAAGAAATGTGAAATGCATTGGCTCGATCAAAGACATGGTGGTGTCATTGGCACAAATCCCAACAAATAACATGGTTATGGACGTAGTGGTTGCAAATATTCCTCCCAAATTCGGCATGTTTTTGTCCAGGTCGTGGGCGGAAAAATTAAAGGGAACTCTCCATATGGACATGTCATACACTACTATCCATGTCTTTGGTCAAGACATAAGACTGTAAAATTAAAGGGAACTCTCCGGATGGACATGTCATACGCTACTATCCATGTCTTTGGTTTTGCTTAAATACATGGTCAACAACAAATCACAACCTAGTAATCATCTCATCTACTCTGTGGAAACTGAGTTGGGGTCTTCCATTTTCTTCAATGACCTGTGTCTTGACGAGGGGGGACCAGAAATCGATATGGCCGAAAAGGAAAGATCTAAGCAGCAAATTGAGAAGCTTTTAGAGCAGCAACATGATGCAGAAGATCATATATGGAAGATGAGTTTTGATGGGGCTACCTGCAGAGAAGGAGTGGGAGCTGGTGTTTGGATCAATCACCCCAAAGCATATTCAAAATTGTGTTCTTATAAACTTGTTTTTGAATGCACAAATAACATGGCAGAATATGAAGAATTAATATTGGGGTTGAAAGTTTTGGAAGAATTGGGCACCAAGAGGATTGTTGTACATGGAGAATCTGAGCTAATTATAAATCAAATCAAAGGCATATACCAAGCAAAACACCCTAGACTGAGGGATTATAGGAATCTGGTACTAGACCTCCTTGAGAATTTTCCAGAGTGTAATCTTTCAGCAATTCCAAGAGAACATCAGGTTGTTGATGCATTGGTTACTTCAGAAATAGTTTTCAAAGTTCCAATTTTCCCTGACAAAAGGTACAAGGTTGAGGTCAAATACCGGCCAGCAGTACTAGATAGTATGAAGCACTGACAAGTTTTTGAGGATGACAAACAGATAGAAAGCTTCCTCAAGATGGAGCATGAAATTGAGAGTTTGAATATCGATGATGAATTTTGTGATGACGAAGTGGATGTGATTGCTTTCACAAAGGAGGGGTATTTTGACAATTAGATTGCAGGTAGGGATATTGTTCAACTAAAAAGAAACATCATTCCCAAGGGTCTGGTTCCATTGGAGAGACTCTTTGATAATAATGATGTGGCCAGAAGTCCAAATATTACAGTAAATGAAGGGGATGTGTAAGATTGTAATATTGGGACCCCGGAGGACCAAAGATCATTAAATTGTCCAAAAAGCTCAGCCCCGAAGTCAAGGAAAAGTATGTCAGGTTGATGAAAGAATTCCCTGATGTTTTTTCTTGGAGCTATGATGATTTAAATTATATGACACCAATATAATTCAACATGTTATCCCAATCAAAGAAGATCATAATCCATTCAAACAAAAATTGAGAAGGATAAACGCTTTGTTGCTACCCCTGATTGAGAAAGAGGTGAAGAAACTATTCGAAGACAAAATCATAGTATCCCCGAGGTTTTCCAAATGGGTATAAAATCTGGTTCCAGTCAGAAAAAAGAGTGGAGAGATCAGGTTGTGTGTGGATTTCAGAAATCTGAACAAGGTGTCTCTAAAAGAAAACTACCCATTGCCTAAGATGGACCACATTTTACAGAAGGTAGTAGGCTCTCAGAAAATGTCAATGTTGGATGGTTTCTCTAGATACAATCAAGTCATGGTGCATCCTAATGATCAAGAAAAGACAATATTCACAATGCCATGGGGAAAATTCATGTACGCCAAGATGCCTTTCGGGCTCATGAATTCAGGGGCAACATTCCAAAGAGCTATGGATATCACTTTTGCTGAGGAAAAAGACAAGTTCATTGTCATCTACATGGATGATATCACTGTGTATTCTTCTTCGGATGAGGAACACCTCAAACATTTAAGAAGGGCATTTGAAAAATGCAGGAAGTTTGGTATATCATTGAATCCTAAGAAATCAAATTTTTCCATGGAAGAAGGAAAGATGTTGGGTCATATTATTTTGAAATAAGGGATAAAGGTAGATCCCAACAGAGTTGAGGGAATCTTGAAAATTGGTATACCTAGAAGTAAAAATGAGGTTCAATCTTTCCTGGGGAAAGTAAATTTCCTAAGAAGGTTTATCCCAAATTTGGATGAAATCATAAAACACATCACCAACATGCTTAAGAAGGGAAATGAAATAAAGTGGATTCCTTAAGCAATAAAATCCTTTGAAGACATCAAGGTGGCATTGACCAAGGCTCCTGTATTGGCCAGTCCTAATTTTGAAAAGGATTTTATATTGTTCTCTTTCGCCTCAGAGCATACAATTGCTGGTGTTTTGCTCCAGAAAGATGACTTGAATTTTGAGAAGCCCATAGCATATTACAGCAAGACATTGAGGGATTCTCCTTTGAAGTATGACATCATGGAGAAGCAAGAATATGCATTAGTCAAGGCCTTGAAAGAATTCAGAGTTTATATCCTGCATTCCCATACTACTGCTTATGTACCTAGTAGCTCAGTAAAGGACATCCTAGCCCAGCCAGATCCTGAAGGAAAAAGGGGTAAATGGATAGCAGCACTATTATAATATGACCTTGAGATCAAACCCACCAAGTTGATCAAAGGACAGGGTCTTGCAAAGTTGATGACTCAGAAAAATTGTGAACTCTTAGGAATAAATTTCATTGCAGACATGTCAGAAGGTGCAGAAGAGGAGAGGGCGATGCCACAAATATCTCAGAAGTTTCTTGATTCCACATGGTATGCAGATATCATCTTTGTTTTAAATAATTTGCAAGCTCCCCCTGAATTAAGTAAAACAAAGGCAAGATTCTTGAAGTTGAAGGCGTCAAAATTTTGCATAATAGATCAATCTCTATATTGGAAGGACCCTAGGGGAATCTTATTGAGTTGTCTGCTAGAAGAGAAAGCTGAGAAGACCATCAGAGAATTCCATAAAGGTGACTGTGGAGGTCATCATTATTGGAAAACGACGGTACACAAAATATTGAGAGTTGGTTTTTATTGGCCCAACATTTTTTCTGATGTCTATAAAGGGGCTTCAAGATGCCATGAATGTCATATTTTCGAGGGGGGGGGAATTGCAGCCTCTACCTTTGAAGCCCATCTCTGTGGAAGCTCCTTTTAGACAATGGGGTCTATATTTTATAGGGGAGATACATCCACAATATTCATCCCAACACAAGTGGATTCTGACATCAACAGATTATTTCACTAAGTGGATCGAGGGAGTACCCACTAGGCAAGCGATGGATGTTGTTATCATCCAGTTTCTAGAATAAAATATTTTGTCCAGGTTCGGGTGTCTAATCAAAATCATCACCAATAATGCAACAGCCTTTAAGTCTAAAAATATGGACAAATTTTGCAGCAACTACAACATAACTCTTGGCCACTCCACTTCTTATTACCCTCAAGGAAATGGGCTAGCTAAGTCATCAAACAAGAGCCTCACCAAAATTATAAAAAAGTTGTTGCTAGAAAACAAAAAGGCTTGGCACAAAAAGCTCATTCATGCATTATGGGCTGACAGAATCACCCCCAAATAGGTCCTTCGCTACCTCACCTTTTCAAATCATCTATGGCACTGATGCAATTTTTCATACTACATTGGGGTTGCTAGTAATGAGGTTGTTACAGGAGGAAGATGCAGAGATAGATTCCACACGAAGAAGGAAGGATGAACTCATCAGTGTACGGAAAACCAAAGAGAAATCTTTCGACAATACTCAACTGCGCCAAGACAAGATCAAAGAAGATTTCGACATAGATACCAAGGTGGACAACTTCAAACCGAGAGACTTGGTACTAAAATGGGACACCAGAAATGAAGATAAGGGAAAACACGGGAAGCTTGATCACCTATGGTTGGGCCCGTTCAAGGTTGTAGCATATAGTGGAAGAAATGCCTACATACTATAGGAGATTAATGGAGACGTCATTGGAGGAGGGTCTGTGAACGACTGGTTCCTCAAACAATATGTCATTTAAACGATCATCACCCCTCCCATTCATTGTACATAATCGTTTATGTTTTATTTTTGCATAAAGAAGTTGGAATAAGGGAAACATAGTTGAAGCCCGAGGTGCAGGCCCTGAGCTATTATGGGTCGATTTTGAGTTTTTTGAATAAAGGTCAGAGGATTCAAACTGCAGGAATAAACTACAGCCCAATGGGTAGGCATGTGGTCTATTTTTCTTTGCTACCTCGCAGGGAGGATAGCATCCCCAATAGGAGCCTATGTTATCACCATAACAGTTTTCGATGGAGTCTGAGTCTCAAAAATTAGCTAAGGGATAAAACAAGCATGGAGACACATTAAACTAGAGGGTAGAGCCATATCTAGCGGAGAAAGGCCAATATAGCGGAGGCGCGGAAGTTGATGGGGCCTGGCAGACCATAAATCTTCAAGTGGCCCAGATCGACAACCAGGACACATATCGGTCGATGAAGTAGCACGGAAGATAATTATTCAAGGGTGGGTCGGGGAAAATACAATGGTTTCATTTCATGGACACATGATCCCAGCAGAGGCATATCAGGAGGAAAAGCGGTCTACCCAAAACCATTTTTCCCCACCCCCGATATCAAAAAGTGCATATAAAAGGAGAGCCCCGGTCATTATTTTATGATATTTCAAAGCATTCAAACATTTGAAAATTGGCGCAAACCACCCCGTTCGAAACTAAAGCTCAACAGTGAACTAGACTTTTGCACTCTCCGTTGATTCACAGGTATTTTCCATCATGGCCATGAACCCTGTCATTTTATCCATAACAGATAAAATCCCTACCTCTAAAGAAGAATCCCTAATTGACAGGTATTATGATGTATTTGATACAAAAATAACAGTCTCACCCATTTCCATATCCAGAGCCAATTTGTTAGATAATGTCGGGAAATGACTACCTTTCCTCAGAGTGGCCCAAGCCTCCATTACCCCTTACATCGTCGAAGTCTCTTTCCCCTTCCCAGAGTTCATAATATGGTGTGCAGAACAGTATTCAAAAGAAGAAAAGGTCATTTTGAATACATTAGGGTCAGAGGTCTTAGGCAGAATAGATATCCTATCAGTTCGGCAAGCCCTCAGTTTACCAAAGTCTTCCTCCATAGTATTTGAGCCCTTCATAGAAGAGAAACTAATCACAGTCTACAGATAATGTCCCACCAAAGTCAAAACCCTATTTCTTCAGACCATTGTCAAACCTGAACAGCATTCTGAGAGTTTGTCGTTACCAATCAGTATAAGTGTCATGATTATTGAGGTCCAGTGGGTCTGCTCCATACTCAGTCAAATTCTAGGATTGGATAACGACAAGTTTGTAGTAGAGGTCATGTTGGGCTTCTCGTTGACCTTTTTTCAGTCAGAGTCTATTCAGTCAATCCATATCAGCTTTGAAGATTTCATCGCCAGTAATATACACAATCAGTTAGTCAATTTCCAGTCACTGAGACACTTCAGGTATTACACACATTTGCTGAGAATGTTCCTGGAAACAAGTAAGACAGAATTCCCTAAAGCTCCATTCATCTCAATTGAATGCAAAAGGATCACGATGCTTATTTTTATAAATAATATTATGTCCAGGGTTTATAGCCTAATCTTCAGCATGGGCCTACCAAGGGTTTTGGAAGAAATGAAAATCTCTTTGCAACCCAACCTAGAGAACAGGGTAGGAGATTGGATGTTGTTCATGCATTCTACTATAATTTGGGCATATGGTTATCAAGAAGGACCTTACCTTTTACCAGTGTTTTTGACTCCCAGAGTCTTTTCCTTAGAAGTCATCAGACAAAGGATCATTTCAGAGACAGAGAATTTTCTGAAGACTCACAAAGCATCTAACTTGAAGTTTCCATTCATAATAGGACCCTTTGTGGTAAAATATAGATCTTGTTTGCCTCAAATCCAGGCCAAGCTCAGTGAATTTGGATTCACATAGTTACTAGGGAGGAAATATGATCCGCATCAGATCATATCTAAGAGAATATTGATGAGCAGACAAGGCCCCTACGAGCATGAGCATGTTGAATGATTTGATAAACTAGCTAATCTGGAAACCTGTGCAGATATGGAAGTCACTTTGCAACCTGATCATACACAACAAGTAGAGTGTTCTCCTCAATAGATCCAGACACACAAAACTTCTCCAAGGTTGATTATTAAAGCTCCAAAGATAAGTGTTTATAACAAGAGGAGTAGTTCAGAGGCATTGGGTGCCAGTAGTCAGCAAATTATTCTCAAGAAAATGAAATTCATACCATATTCTCAGGTAGTAGACCTGGAGGAAGAAGAACCCAAAGATAAAATGAGCATGGAGATGGTGGAAAGCGCAACGAAAAACGAAGAGGTTGGCATAAGAACCATTCCACAAAGTGAAAGCAGTTCAAGGGCTTTCAGCAGTAGGAAGTATGTTTTTAACCAGACACCTAGAGCAATATACCAGTCCAAAGAATATCTAGCTAATCAATATGTTGTGAAAGGAAGCATGGCTAATAGTGAAATAAGAGACTTGTAACCCGAGGTAGAGAAGATCTCCCAACATAATTCTTCCATGTTTTCATTCAAAGATGTCAAAAGGAAGACATTTAACATAACAGTGGCAGATAATGATAAGGTGTTTGAAGTCAAGCTGAATTATGAAAATATTGGTGCCCCAGACAAGGTGAAGTTCCATAGAAACGCCAGTGACATGTTGTATTCATACTGCCTGAGTTTGAGTCTGAGGGTTTCAAGACTGACAACACATGCACTAAAATTTGATGGACAATTGAAGCAGGAGAAAGCATCCAACAAAGCATGGTAGACACAGGTCAAAAGATTGGAATCTGAAGGCCCTCAAGGTGATCTAAAAATGAAGAAGACTTGAAACTTGAATAATAATTGCAAGTGAAATGTTTATGTGTTTAAAGCAACCGGATCAATTTGCAACACATAATTAAGGATTACTTATGTAGAAAATACACATAAACAGTAGCATAAATCATTGAACATCAGACATAAACACAGCAACTTGATAAAGGAGTTCACCCCACTCCAGGATACATCTCCTGGTCCAGGTTCCAATGGATCATTATTATTAAATTGCTCAAAGTGCTCAAAAACATGCCTTACAATGCTCAAAATGACAAACCGACTGCTCCAATGGCTCCGCAGCGTCCCAAAACCCATGTCT
>JZKD02S0676469.1:207428-218999 GCA_000966675.3 Picea glauca
GGTCGGGACAAGAATTCTGGGTAGAGTTAGTGGACACTACATGTTACCTGGTAAATTGATCACCCTCATCAGCGCTGGATGAAATGATTCCAGACAAGGTATGGACTGGTAAGAAACCCTCTATGACACATCTCATGGTTTTTGGTTGTGATGTTTATGTACACATTCCAAAGGAAAATAGGAGTAAGTTGGATAAAAAGGTTGAAAAGTGTATCTTTATTGGCTATAAATATGGTATGAAAGGTTATAAGGTTTGGAACCTAGAAACTAAGAAGATAGTGTATAGTTGAGATGTGGTATTTAGAGAAATCAAAGATGTTTTCAAACACAAAGTCCTACCAAGGGAGGAAGAACCAGAGAAAATAGAGTTTGAATTAATGAAGCATAATGAATCCGACTCTATAGAAGAACATGAATAATAAGAAGAAGAGCCTCATACTCTAGTATTGAGGAGTTCGGTTCGGGAAAGAAGGAAACTAGAAAGGTATAATCCTTTTTATTTTCGTTCAAATTTTTCTTTGTTTGTTATTGATGCTAATCCTAGAACTATTAGGGAGGAATGGATTCAGAGGATGGACAACTCTAGAAAAAGGCCATGGTTGAAGAATTGGAAACCTTGGACAAGAGTCAGGCTTGGGATCTAGTGGAGTTTCCAACCGAAATAAATCCCATTGGAAACAAATGGGAGTTTAATAAGAAGTTGAATGTAGAAGGCAAAGTGGAGAAATACAAAGCTTGGTTAGTAGAAAAAATTTATTCCTAGGTAGAGGAAATTGATTTTGGTGAAATTTTTTCTTCTGTTGCCAAGTTAACTTCTATTAGATTTCTTTAATTTGTTGCTATTGATTTTGATTTTGAAGTAAAATATATGGATGTGAGGAAAACATTCCTACATGGGGATCTTGAAGAATAAATCTACATGAGAAACCAAGAGGTTTTTTAGTGAAGGGAAAGAAAGAGATGGTATGCAGGCTGAAAAAGTCCCTATATGGGTTACAGAAATCACCAAAGATGCGGTATAAAAAATTTCATACCTATGTATTGAGACTTGGCTTCATAAGGAGCAAAGCCAATCACTGTGTATTTTTCAAATTGGTAGGTGATCATATTATTTATTTGGTCTTGTATGTGGATGATATGTTGTTGATAGGAGACGACAAGGAAATTATCTAGGATGTTAAAACTCAATTGTCCTCTAAATTTGATGTGAAAGATATTGGTGATGCAAATTTTATTTTGGGCATGGAAATTAAAATAAATCGGGCAAACAATAAACTTTATTTGAACCTGAGAAAATATGTTGAGTCAATATTGTGGAGGTTTGATATGCAGGAATGTAAACCTGTCAAGGTACCTATCATTGTAGGTGTAAAGTTATTTGCAGATAAGTGTCCAAAGACACATAAAGAGGAAGAGGACATGTCCCATGTTCCGTATGCTAGTGCCGTTGGAAATTTGATGTATGCAATGGTTTGTAATAGACAAAACATTACACATGCATTGGGAGTTATTGGTGTTTTTTCAACTTTGGAAGTTTAGTGGTGCATGGTATTTTAGCCTATAGTTTTCTAATTCTGGTTAAGGAATTAATGTTGTAATATAATCTGAGTCAATGGATTAGGTTTTTTTTTGGATGTCGTAGGATCCTTTGTATTGTATTGTAAACAATGAAGTTTCATGATGAATACGAATTAGAGGTGTGTCTCTAAATATGTTGTTGGTTTTTCCAGTTTTGGTTTCCAGGGTAAATATCTGTGTATATGTGTTATTGAAACTGTGTTCTGTTCTATTTTTTAAGAATCTATGTGTGCATAACATTACTGTAAAACGTTTAAAACTTACATATCCATGGTTCTTCATTGATTTTATCACCTATGGCCTTGAGGAAATTAAGAAAGAGCTATGTAAGAAGAGGATTGGTGGGGCCATATGCATTGTTTAGGAAGATTTGGTCCAGAGAGGTGAGGCTTTTGAACTTGGTAGATATTATGTTGGGTGTATCTAATTCACACTCAAGAAAGACCTAGGATGGATCCCATAAAAATACTAGACCTCGAGAGAAGCCTATAATTGTTGTGGCTATGCTTTTATAGCCTTTCAAATGTTTTTGTACAATAGAATTCAATGAAGTGATATCACATTTGGTTTCCAATAGTAATAAGATAGTGGGTTAGTACTTACCTATTTTGTTCTTCAACATGAGATGTTTGTTGGCTACATTCATGCCTTGGATGTTCCATTATGTCACCTTCATTTTAATTCCTTGGTTGGACTACAAGAAAAATACCCTCTAGCGGAGGTTTTTGCGGAAGCCCTTATAAAAGTAGCCCAAAAATCTGTTTATAGCGGAGGACACTAGAGGAGGAGAGGGGGAGGATGCTTTAGAGGATTTTTTTTATGGTTCTTTTATAAATACATAACACACTGGTGCCTTTTCTACTACAAATGCATCCATGCTATGCAAAATGGTGCACTGTGGTAGGGTTATTTAAAAAAATATATATACTCTCGTGCGCTACTTAAATACAGATGCACTGGTGCGCACCGTTGCTCTAAAAAATGGTGCACCATGGTAGGGTTATTTAAAAAAAAAAATACTCCATTGTGCTACTTAAATACTGACGCATCTCTGTGTCTAATAATCAAGTGCACCGTAACAAGGTTAAATAAAAAAAAATATCGGCCATAAAATTATTTTTTACCCTTTTTAGTGTTGTAGAGCTCTCAAGAACTGGTGCAACTTTTGCCTCTCTGAAGTGCCCTGTTGTTGGTGCTTTCCTTTCTTGTCTTCCTTTCGTCCATTGCTCAGTGCGTGGCTTTTGAATTTTTCCAAACGGTGGGAAAATTTGTTTTTTTTGACTACGTGGAAACCATGCTTCCCCAACAAGGAAATGTCCAAGTAATGTATTTATTTATTTATAACTTAAACTTTTAGGGAATTAAAATTCAAAATTCAGTTAAATTTCCACTATTTTTAATTTTTCTTTCTACGCGGTGAGTTCGAGTCGTTTGGCTCGCATCGCGGACAGTGCACCCTGAAAATTTACATGGTACACTGAAATACCATGCCTAATTTTTTTCGGCAGTGCGTTTGTAAACTCTATGCACCGGTGGGGTGGGTAATCATTACCACACTAGTGCGTAAGTTTACCGACGCATCGCCTAAAATAATATAGCTTATTTTTCGAGGTGTGTCAAAATAACGTTAACGCACTGGGCATTATGTTAAATGACGCACCACATAAATCCTATATATTATTTTATGCGATGCGTTCGTAAAATTTCCCACCGGTGCGTTAATGATTACCTAATGCACCGCCGTAAAAAATTAGAGAATAAATGCCAAACTACTGTAATTATCAAATTTTAAAAAATTATTGGTGCGGTGCGTCTTCTCCTATAATGCACCGATGCATGTCGGGAAAGGCTATGCACCGCAGTAACATTTTTTTTAGAAATGGTTTTACGGTGCTATATGATTTCAAGTTTTTATTATTTTAGGTGGTGTGTCGGTTAACCTTAACGCACCGGTGCAGTAAGGTTATACAATGCACTGCATAAAAAAAAAAAAACAAATTTTATACAGTGTGTTATGTTACATGTGCACATCATAGACGATGCTCACAAGTAATATACACACCGCGAGCAATGCTTGACTATTTTTTGGGCGCATCGGTGATGAAATTTACTTATTTTTCCATATTTATAAATAACTTCTCATTTACTAATTTTTTTTATGTTTTATGTATGAGGGTGATGTATTTTATATGTTAATCATGTAGAGAAATCAACGAAGAGAGAAAAAATAGGAGCATGAGCAGAGGGTTGACCTGTACAATTTTGTACAGGATTTGGAGGCGAGGGAGAGGGAGAGGGATTTGTACCCTCTCTCTATTACTGCAGTGACCCAAGTCCTCTTGAGGAATGTAGGCCTCCTTAAGTACTATAAGGAGGCTACATCCCTGAAGGGGCACTCCAGGTTCTTGGTGCAACTGATCCATTGATGGGATTTCCATCGACAAGATTTCTGTGTCGGTCCTAATCAATGGTACCATCCCACTGAGGAGGATATATAATTTATCACTGGGATATCCAGGAGAGGGGAGGGTTTTCCCCAGTTCCCTGATGTCCCAACCGATGTTGTAGTAGAGATTCATCTCATGTACTCTCAAAGATATATTGCAGTTGATGTACTTTCTCCAGCTAAGTTTTAGGTTTCTGGTGGATAGCTACAGATCGCTTCTTTCGGTGAAAAAGAGGTTAGGTTCCTCTTACTATTAGTGACGACCATTGCACACTTTAACAGTGATGGGAAGCACATTAGTTGAACTCTTTTGTATTATTTTAATTCTTTGGTATAGAGTCCATGATGTATTAGATGGTCTGCCATTTTTTTGTGGAAATTTTGTATAGCTCTAGATAGATGTTGTGCTATGATACATGGGAGGGAAAACTTCCCATTTTCTTCATAGTTGTTTTTATTTTATTTTTTGAGAGGTTTCCAGAGACGAGGCCTACTTTTTTTTTTCATCCTTCTAGGCCGATGACTCAAGTGAGGATGCACATGTGGGGCGAGATGATTCCCAAGAGGGGCCAACCAAATTTTTTGACCAGGATTTCCACTGACTCACTGGGGATACTAGCGAGTGAGGTTGATCACATGTTTGTGATGGTGTCATGTCCTTACGCGGGGTTGGATTAGCAAGGATGTCCGAACTTCCTCTTCACACCAGATGAGCCACTAGATGCTAGAGGCAATATTAGTTTTTTGTTTAAATTAATCTAGTTTCATTTTATTTTCTTAATTATAATAAAATTAATTCTAACACGTTCTTTAACTTGTTTTATTAAATTATTTAATGAAATTGTCTAATTTTTGTTGTGTACTATATATTTTGCAAATATTGGCACATTCATTGGGGACATGCCTCCTCTCCCACCAGATTCGGATGGGGAGATTCCTGAGGCCATGACGGGTCAGGGTCTTCAGGTGCATATGCCCAATGATATGCGTCGTAGGCCGGATAGTATATTCAGGTTGGAATTGGGAGACCGACTCTATGAACTTTTGGTTCAGGTGGGAGTCCTCCCTATGCTGATGTGAGACATCAGGGCAGATCCTATTCTCTTGGAGATTTGGAGGGAAATGCCATGCGATATGATGTCGCTTATGCATCATATCACCAGAGCTACTAGGATACTAGTAGAGAGGAGGGTTGTCGATGATACACACTCTTCCTCAAGTGCCCCATTGACTGATGAGGGTTTCCATGATCCTTCTCCATGTCCTCCTCCTCCTCTTTCACCTCACCCAAATGAGGAGGCATCACCTATTCCTCCACCGTGTGATCTTCCACTTCCTCCTAACCATTCTTCATATTCTACTATAGATCAAGCCTCCACTACTATTGTAGATATGATTATCACATTGGATGGACCAGATATGTTATAGCATTTATTTGACTNGGTCGGGACAAGAATTCTGGGTAGAGTTAGTGGACACTACATGTTACCTGGTAAATTGATCACCCTCATCAGCGCTGGATGAAATGATTCCAGACAAGGTATGGACTGGTAAGAAACCCTCTATGACACATCTCATGGTTTTTGGTTGTGATGTTTATGTACACATTCCAAAGGAAAATAGGAGTAAGTTGGATAAAAAGGTTGAAAAGTGTATCTTTATTGGCTATAAATATGGTATGAAAGGTTATAAGGTTTGGAACCTAGAAACTAAGAAGATAGTGTATAGTTGAGATGTGGTATTTAGAGAAATCAAAGATGTTTTCAAACACAAAGTCCTACCAAGGGAGGAAGAACCAGAGAAAATAGAGTTTGAATTAATGAAGCATAATGAATCCGACTCTATAGAAGAACATGAATAATAAGAAGAAGAGCCTCATACTCTAGTATTGAGGAGTTCGGTTCGGGAAAGAAGGAAACTAGAAAGGTATAATCCTTTTTATTTTCGTTCAAATTTTTCTTTGTTTGTTATTGATGCTAATCCTAGAACTATTAGGGAGGAATGGATTCAGAGGATGGACAACTCTAGAAAAAGGCCATGGTTGAAGAATTGGAAACCTTGGACAAGAGTCAGGCTTGGGATCTAGTGGAGTTTCCAACCGAAATAAATCCCATTGGAAACAAATGGGAGTTTAATAAGAAGTTGAATGTAGAAGGCAAAGTGGAGAAATACAAAGCTTGGTTAGTAGAAAAAATTTATTCCTAGGTAGAGGAAATTGATTTTGGTGAAATTTTTTCTTCTGTTGCCAAGTTAACTTCTATTAGATTTCTTTAATTTGTTGCTATTGATTTTGATTTTGAAGTAAAATATATGGATGTGAGGAAAACATTCCTACATGGGGATCTTGAAGAATAAATCTACATGAGAAACCAAGAGGTTTTTTAGTGAAGGGAAAGAAAGAGATGGTATGCAGGCTGAAAAAGTCCCTATATGGGTTACAGAAATCACCAAAGATGCGGTATAAAAAATTTCATACCTATGTATTGAGACTTGGCTTCATAAGGAGCAAAGCCAATCACTGTGTATTTTTCAAATTGGTAGGTGATCATATTATTTATTTGGTCTTGTATGTGGATGATATGTTGTTGATAGGAGACGACAAGGAAATTATCTAGGATGTTAAAACTCAATTGTCCTCTAAATTTGATGTGAAAGATATTGGTGATGCAAATTTTATTTTGGGCATGGAAATTAAAATAAATCGGGCAAACAATAAACTTTATTTGAACCTGAGAAAATATGTTGAGTCAATATTGTGGAGGTTTGATATGCAGGAATGTAAACCTGTCAAGGTACCTATCATTGTAGGTGTAAAGTTATTTGCAGATAAGTGTCCAAAGACACATAAAGAGGAAGAGGACATGTCCCATGTTCCGTATGCTAGTGCCGTTGGAAATTTGATGTATGCAATGGTTTGTAATAGACAAAACATTACACATGCATTGGGAGTTATTGGTGTTTTTTCAACTTTGGAAGTTTAGTGGTGCATGGTATTTTAGCCTATAGTTTTCTAATTCTGGTTAAGGAATTAATGTTGTAATATAATCTGAGTCAATGGATTAGGTTTTTTTTTGGATGTCGTAGGATCCTTTGTATTGTATTGTAAACAATGAAGTTTCATGATGAATACGAATTAGAGGTGTGTCTCTAAATATGTTGTTGGTTTTTCCAGTTTTGGTTTCCAGGGTAAATATCTGTGTATATGTGTTATTGAAACTGTGTTCTGTTCTATTTTTTAAGAATCTATGTGTGCATAACATTACTGTAAAACGTTTAAAACTTACATATCCATGGTTCTTCATTGATTTTATCACCTATGGCCTTGAGGAAATTAAGAAAGAGCTATGTAAGAAGAGGATTGGTGGGGCCATAGGCGTTGTTTAGGAAGCTTTGGTCCAGAGAGGTGAGGCTTTTGAACTTGGTAGATATGATGTTGGGTGTATATAATTCACACTCAAGAAAGACCTAGGATGGATCCCATAAAAATACTAGACCTCGAGAGAATCCTATAGTTGTTGTGGCTATGATTTTATAGCCTTTCAAATGTTTTTGTACAATAGAATTCAATGAAGTGATATCACATTTGGTTTCCAATAGTAATAATATAGTGGGTTAGTACTTACCTATTTTGTTCTTCAACATGAGATGTTTGTTGGTTAGTAATAATAATATAGTGGGTTAGTAATAATATAGTGGGTTAGTACTTACCTATTTTGTTCTTCAACATGAGATGTTTGTTGGCTACATTAATGCCTTGGATGTTCCATTATGTCACCTTAATTTTAATTCCTTGGTTGGACTACAAGAAAAATACCCTCTAGCGGAGGTTTTTGCGGAAGCCCTTATAAAAGTAGCCAAAAAATCTATTTATAGCGGAGGGAACTAGAGGAGGAGAGGGGGAGGAGGCTTTATAGGATTTTTTTTATGGTTATTTTATAAATACATAACACACTGGTGCCTTTTCTACTACAGATGCATCCATGCTATGCAAAATGGCGCACTGTGGTAGGGTTATTTAAATATATATATATACTCTCGTGCGCTACTTAAATACAGATGCACTGGTGCACACCGTTGCTCTAAAAAATGGTGCACCATGGTAGGTTTATTTAAAAAACAAAATACTCCATTGTGCTACTTAAATACTGACACACCACTGTGTCTAATAATCGAGTGCACCGTAACAAGGTTAAATAAAAAAAATATCGGCCATAAAATTATTTTTTACCCTTTTTAGTGTTGTAGAGCTCTCAAGAACTGGTGCAACTTTTGCCTCTCTGAAGTGCCCTGTTGTTGGTGCTTTCCTTGCTTGTCTTCCTTTCGTCCATTGCTCAGTGCGTGGCTTTTGAATTTTTCCAAACGGTGGGAAAATTCGGTTTTTTTGACTACGTGGAAACCATGCTTCCCCAACAAGGAAATGTCCAAGTAATGTATTTATTTATTTATAACTTAAACTTTTAGGGGATTAAAATTCAAAATTCAGTTAAATTTCCACTATTTTTAATTTTTCTTTCTATGCGGTGAGTTCGAGTCGTTTGGCTCGCATCGCGGACAGTGCACCCTAAAAATTTACATGGTACACCGAAATACCATGCCTAATTTTTTTCGGCAGTGCGTTTGTACACTCTATGCACTGGTGCGGTGGGTAATCATTACCACACTAGTGCGTAAATTTACCGACGCATCACCTAAAATAATATAGCTTATTTTTCGAGGTGTGTCAAAATAACGTTAACACACTGGGCATTATGTTAAATGACGCACCACATAAATCCAATATATTATTTTATGCGATGCATTGGTAAAATTGCCCGCCGGTGCGTTAATGATTACCTAATGCACCGCCGTAAAAAATTATAGCCTAAATGCCAAACTACCGTAATTATCAAATTTTAAAAAATTATTGGTGCAATGCGTCTTCTTTCCTGTAATGCATCGATGCATGTCGGGAAAGGCTATGCACCGCAGTAACATTTTTTTTAGAGATGGTTTTACGGTGCTATATGATTTCAAGTTTTTATTATTTTAGGCGGTGTGTCGGTTAACCTTAACGCACTGGTGCAGTAAGGTTATACAATGCACTGCATAAAAAAATAATAACAAATTTTATACGGTGTGTTATGTTACATGTGCACATCATAGACGATGCTCACAAGTAATATACACACCGCGGGCAGTGCTTGACTATTTTTTGGGCGCATCGATGATGAAATTTACTTATTTTTCCATATTTATAAATAACTTCTCATTTACTAATTTTTTTTATGTTTTATGTATGAGGGTGATGTATTTTACATGTTAATCATGTAGAGAAATCAATGAAGAGAGAAACAATAGGAGCATGAGCAGAGGGTTGACCTGTACAATTTTGTACAGGATTTGGAGGCGAGGGAGAGGGAGAGGGATTTGTACCCTCTCTCTATTACTGCAGTGACCCAAGTCCTCTTGAGGAATGTAGGCCTCCTTAAGTACTATAAGGAGGCTACATCCCTGAAGGGGCACTCCAGGTTCTTGGTGCAGCTGATCCATTGATGGGATTTCCATCGACAGGATTTCTGTGTCGATCCTAATCAATGGTACCATCCCACTGAGGAGGATATATACTTTATCACTGGGATATCCAAGAGAGGGGAGGGTTTTCCCCAGTTCCCTGATGTCCCAGCCGATGTTGTAGTAGAGATTCATCTCATGTACTCTCAAAGATATATTGCAGTTGATGTACTTTCTCCAGCTAAGTTTTAGGTTTCTGGTGGATAGCTACAGATCACTTCTTTTGGTGCAAAAGAGGTTAGGTTCCTCTTACTATTAGTGACGACCATTTCACACTTTAACAGTGATGGGAAGCACATTAGTTGCACTCTTTTGTATTATTTTAATTCTTTGGTATAGAGTCCACGATGTATTAGATGGTCTGCCATTTTTTTGTGGAAATTTTGTATAGCTCTAGATAGATGTTGTGCTATGATACATGGGAGGGAAAACTTCCCTTTTTCTTCATAGTTGATTTTATTTTATTTTTTGATAGGTTTCCAGAGACAAGGCCTATTTTTTTTTTTCATCCTTCTAGGCCGATGACTCAAGTGAGGATGCACATGTGGGGTGAGATGATTCCCAAGAGGGGCCAACCGGATTTTTTGACCAGGATTTCCACTGACTCACTGGGGATACTAGCCAGTGAGGTTGATCACATGTTTGTGATGGTGTCGTGTCCTTACACGGGGTTGGATTAGCAAGGATGTCCAAACTTCCTCTTCACACTAGATGAGCCACTAGATGCTAGAGGCAATATTAGTTTTTTGTTTAAATTAATCTAGTTTCATTTTATTGTCTTAATTATAATAAAATTAATTCTAACACGTTCTTTAACTTGTTTTATTAAATTATTTAATGAAATTGTCTAATTTTTGTTGTGTACTATATATTTTGCAAATATTGTCACATTCATTGGGGACATGCCTCCTCTCCCACCAGATGTGGATGGGGATATTCCTGAGGCCATGACGAGTCAGGGTCTTCAGGTGCATATGCCCAATGATATGCGTCGTAGGCTGGATAGTATATTCAGGTTGGAATTGGGAGACCGACTCTATGAACTTTTGGTTCAGGTGGGAGTCCTCCCTATGCTGATGTGAGACATCAGGGCAGATCCTATGCTCTTGTTGCTTTGGAGGGAAATTCCATGCGATATGATTCCACTTATGCATCATATCACGAGAGCTACTAGGATACTATCAAAGAGGAGGGTTTTCGGTGATCCACACTCCTCCTCAAGTACCCCATTGACTGATGAGGGTTGCCATGATCCTTCTCCATGTCCTCCTCCTCCTCTTTCACCTCACCCAAATGAGGAGGCATCACCTATTACCCAGATGAGGAGGCATCACCTATTCCTCCACCGTGTGATCTTCCACTTCCTCCTAACCATCCTTCATCTTCTACTATAGATCAAGCCTCCACTACTGTTGTAGATATGATTATCACATTGGATGGACCAGATATATTATAGCATTTATTTGACTTGTTCATGGTATATATATATATATATATGGTGCATTTTTTATGTTCATGTTGATGTACTTAATTTATATGTTGATGTTGATGTGTATATTGTTAGGTCATGTTAGATATGTTTGTTAAATGTGCTTGATAGATGTGTATGTTATAACATTGCTCATTAGATGTGCATTTTTCCTATTGATCATGATGATGTACTTAATTAATTTATATGTTGATGTTGATGTGTACATTGTTAGGTCATGTTAGATATTTTTGTTAAATGTGCTTGATAGATGTGTATTTTAAATGATGCTTGTTAGATGTTTGTGATGATGATGTTAGACAATTCTTGTGTTTTGTTATATGTGATCACAATGATGATGCCCTATTATACTATTAGATTTGTGTGCTAGGTAATTAATGATGTTTATATGTACTAGAGGTATATATAATTAGATGATGCTAGAGAATTTAAATGTGTATTTTAGATGATGTTAATGAATTTAAATGTGTATTTAGATGATGTTTATGTTTGTTAGATGGTTATCATC
>JZKD02S0676469.1:249854-272714 GCA_000966675.3 Picea glauca
TCAAAAGAATATTCAAATATCTGAAGGGAACAATGACATATGGACTGTGGTACCCTAGAAATCAGAATTTCTAGTTAATTTCTTATTCAGATGCTGACTGGGCAAACTGTGTTGACGAGAGAAAAAGCACCAGTGGAGGAGCATTTTTTCTGGGTGACTCATTAGTTGCATGGATTAGTAAAAGGCAGGGATCCATCTCATTATCCACTACAGAGGCATAATACATTGCTGCTGCTACTTACTGCACACAAATCTTATGGATGATACAAACTCTTGCAGATCTGAAGGTAACTTACACTGATCCTATTCCAATTCATTGTGATAACACAAGTGCCATTAGTGTCTCCAAGAATCTTGTTCTTCATTCCAAGACTAAGCATATTCCAATCAAGTATCATTTTCTCCAAGAACAAGTTACAAACAGAATTGTTCAGCTGAATTATATTCCTTCCAAAGAACATATTGTTGATATCTTTACTAAACCATTAGCAGCGACCCCTTTTGGATATCTTCGTCAAAAGTTGGGGGTTATAACCTCAAGTGCCTAATCTGTTCACCTGGTCAGGGGGAGTACTTATTGAATATTTGATGTATTTCCAAGATACTTATAGTTGACAGGGGGAGTATGTTTTTGAAACAGATCAGAGGAAGATTGTTTCTTCTTTGACATTGATGTAGGATCTGAGCTGTAGGATCTGAGAAGAAAACCTGACAGCCGTCATATTTGTAAGAGTCGCGCAGGGGTTAAGCCCTACTGTGCAGAGGAGAAATCCCGGACAAGTCATCGGGATATTTGAGAGAGAATCCTAGCCATTAATCTGGGCAGGACACGCGTTAGCATTCTGGTGAGGCATCAGGATATTGGCCATCGGGAAATCGGGGATCCCGGTGACAAGTGAATCGAGACATCATAACTCTCGAAATCCCAAAGGAATAGGGACCATCCATCTGCAAGGATAGGTGGCAAAGGATCGGGCACCTTTGGAGTTTTTCTCATCGGAGAATCAGGAATCGGAGTTTCATGAGTCCTGTGTACAATTACAACAGAAACCCCGAAATCGCGATGAAAGAAATCTCGGCTAAATCTGAACCATCAGATCAACATGTGATCTAGACCATTGCAACCTCGCAACCTCGCAACTTCGCCGGTTGGACCGTCGAGTTTCCACTCTCCTAGTCCACGAGTCCCCGAGATGCACGATCCCACCTTATGCTCTGCCACGTGTTCATAAGAATCTCGGCTCCTCGATGCTTCGCGACTCGACGTCCACACGAGTCTCGCTCCTCGGCACTTCGCGGCTCACGAATCCTTTGTGCCACCTGTATTCCACTCGCGCTCCACTATGGCCCACACGACTCCAGCTGTCAGCATATCTCTATCTCGCAACCTCACGATCCCCGTGGCCAAGATCTCGGACCTTTTCTTGCGAGGTCCCGAGACATGATACCTCGCCCAGATCCAATGGCCCTCCTGTGTTCCAGATCCAACGACTGTCCTTCTCTCGCGACCTCGCGACCTCGCGACTTCTGCACACCCAATACTTGGGTCTTTACCCTGCGAACCCCTGAGTTTGCGAGATCACTGATATTTGCCACCTGTCCCCTCAGATGGACGGTTCCAAATAACTCGTCGCTTCGCCACTCATGACTTGGAGTACCCAACACTTGGGTTTTCAACCAGTGAACTCCCGAGTTCGCGAGGCTTCCCGATCTATGCCACCTGTCCTACGTAGATGGATGGCTCACAACCTCTCGCTACTTCACTGCCTCGTGACCTCGCGTCTCACAACTTTTGTTGCCAAACACTTGGGTGCTCACCCTGTGAGCTCCCGAGATAGCAAGATCTCTCGATCCTTGACACTTGTCCCTTCAGATGGATGGTTCTTATCCTTCTCGCCACTTCGCTACTCGCGAAGCTGAAGGGTTTCCTTTTCAATCCTCCAATATCCGAGTCAGTGAGATGAGAATCTAAGCCGTCAAATTGGAAGCAGATACCCGTCAGTCACCGGATCTGCAGAAGGTGCACAAAGGTTAAGCCTCAGGAGGAGCGCAGAGAGGGAGAACAGATCTGAGCTGTAGGATCTGAGAAGAAAACCCGACAGCCGTCGGATCTGTAAGAGTCGCGTAGGGGTTAAGCCCTACTGTGCAGAGGAGAAATCCCGGACAAGTCATCAGGATATTGGAGAGAGAATCCTAGCCGTTAATCTAGGCAGGACACGCGTCAGCATTCTGGTGAGGCATCGGGATATTTTCCATCGAGAAATTGGGGATCCCGGTGACAAGTGAATTGAGACATCGTAAGTCTCGAAATCCTGGAGGAATAGGGACCGTCCATCTGCAAGGACATGTGGCAAAGGATTGGGCGCCGTCGGAGTTTTTCTCATCGGAGAATCGGGAATCAGAGTTTCACGAATCTCGTGTACAATTACAATAGAAACCCCGAAATCGTGATGAAAGAAATCTCGACTGAATCTGAACCGTCAGATCAACATGTGATCTAGACCGTCGATCCAACTCACGTCAGATAGGGACACGTGGCACAACCAGGTAATGACAGGTGTCATGCAGATTCAAAACTTTAGGCACATGTAAGTCACGAATAAGAGTGACACGTGGAAGTATTTAACACATGTCAAACCACGAGTGACGTCAACAGAGTATCGGGAATCGGGGATCGGGACTTTGAAATGTCCAATTCACTTGACAACGAAAACCCCGAAATCGCGATATGCAATTTTGCGATTTGATCACAGCTGTTAGAGCAAGAATGAGATCTGGACTGTTGATTTCCTTCATCAGAAGATCGGGGATCGGAGGATCGGGAATTCCGTAGGCATGTGCATGGTGACATTGAAAATGCCGAAACCCCAATGAGAGGTTTGACCGAGGTCATGTGTTGACGGTCATGTGGGTCAAGCCTAAGCTCAGGAGGGCTAGCGCGTGGAAAGGAGCATCAGGATTTGGACGATCGGGAATCACGCGGGTGTATGCATTGAGGCATCACAAACCCCGTAGCCCTGACAGGGTAAGGTTGTGGTCACGAAATCATGGTCACGTTGACCGAGAGCTAAGCTCAGGAGGGCTAGCGTATGAAAGTGATGAAACCCGATTTAAAAGGCAAGAATTATAAAGATTATCTAACGGTGCGGATAAGGTTTGAAAGTGATCGGAGGGTTGCTGTTCTTCCTCACACATTAATGCTTCAGTTATGAATCCGTTAATAGAAACAGACTGATAATGACAAATCGGTTAGCGTTTCAGTCGCCAAGACAGATGTCCTTGTATTACCTATTGGAAGGGGAAGTGGAATCGTCAAGGTAGCGTGTATAAAGGAAAATGAGCGAGACTGAATTGAGTTAGCTGTTCTGATGAGGAAAGGAGTGAAACTGTAAGGAAGAATATAGAAGAGGATGCATGGGAGGAAAGGAAGCAGATGTGCAGAGTGAAATGGAACGTAGAGGAGAATAGCAGAGCAAGAGAAAACTAAGAGAAGAATAACAGAACAGATCAGACTTACAGAACATAGAAAGGAAGGTAAGAATTGATTTATCTGGGAAATTGTCTGTGTATTCATTATTTGATATTTTAGGGAGGTAGGGAGGTGCTCGGGAGGAATATTGTCCTCAGAGGTTCAAGTGGGTGCTTGAACACAGGGAGTTGTAGCTTCCATCTGGTTGCAGCCAGAGAAACCAGGGTGGCAGGGTGGTGCTAGGGAGAACAAGTGTTCTCTGTTATATAGGTTGGAGCCTGTGTAACTGGAAGCTGGTGCTTCCATCCAGTTGGTGCTGGAACATTCAGGAAGTTGGTGCTTCCATCCAGTTGGTGCTGGAATATTTAGGGAGTTGGTGCTTCCTTCTAGTGGGTTCTAGAGAAACGAGAGAGTTGGAGCTCTCAAACAAGTTGCAGCTTGTAAAATAGAGGTAGCAGCCTCACATTGAGTTGGTGCTCAATTGTAAATGATGTACAGAACTGAAAAAGACTGCCTATTATTTCGAAGAAGAAGAGGTTTTCTCCCTTTATGGGTTTCCTCGTGAAAATCTGTCTCTGTGTGTACTTTATGTGTGATTGGTGGTCTTTATTTTTACTGTACATATGTTGTATGTTGTTGATGATCACTTGAAGAAAGATTAATAATCTTTAAAAGGTATAAAATTGTTTAAGCTCATAAACAACTGATTCATCCCCCCCTCTCAATTGTTTTAGTATTTCCAACACTTCCACTGTCCACGATGACTTTGCACACTCTATCCTTGGTCTTGCAAGCAATCCTAAAAAGACTGTTCCTCTGCGCTGAGTTCTCCATCTCCTTTTCTGGCGTCAAAAGGACTTTTCGCATTACCAACGATCTTCTGCCTTCAGCGTACGCTGCCTCAACATCTCGCCTCTGTGCCTCGGCGATGTGAGTTTCTCCAATTTCTTTCCTTTTCTCTGGGCATTCGAACGACCTGTGCCCATTCTTTCCACACGTGAAGCATGTGATTACTCCACCTCTTCCTCTTCTTCTACCTCTGGTATGAGGAAATCTATCATTGTCAGCATATCCTCCTTTCTGTTCAATTTGCTATCCTCGCTTCTCAACATATGGCCTTCTCTGTGAGGTTCCATCTCTTTCAACCTTTTCCTGAGGTTTCTTCCAGTCTTCCTTGGGCTTCTGGTATTTGTCTTGGGCAACCGATTTTCCTTTGGACTGACTTCTCCCTCAGCCTCTCTCACTTTGTTTACGACTCAACTTCTCCTCAGCCTTCAGAGACAATTGGTAAGCATCCTCCACCGTTCGGATGGTTGCCAAATTTAATTCATCCTGAATTTCATACCTCAGGCCATTCAGATACCTGGCCACCTTTTCGTCATTGCTTTCGCAATGACCTGCTCTGATATTAAACCTATAAAATTCCTCAGTATACTCCTTCACTGTCATCAACTTCTGTCTCAGGTTCTGCATCCTCCTGAACAGAGAAATTTGATAATCCCTGGGAATGAATTTTGCCTTCATATTTTCAATCATCCTGTCCCAGCTCTTAATCTTCTGCTTGCCTTGGAAACGCCTGTCAGCGTGCAGTTCATCCCACCATAAGGATGCATGTCCTTTTAATCTCATGACATCATGTCTGACCTTCTTGTCATCTTCGATATCTTCATAATCGAAGTAAGTGTCAAGAGCCCTAATCCAATCTAGCAGCTCTTCTGCATCCAGACTCCCTTCATAAGCTGGAATGTCCATTTTCGTTTTTGAACTCATCCGAGCGATAACCTTAATTAAACGCTCATTGGCTGCATATTCTGCCGGGCTTTATTCTACTCCACGTCCAACATCCTCTTCACCTTCGGATTCACTGGTGTCTCCTACATCATCTTTTTGCCTCCGCGTCCAACATCCTCTTCACCTTCGGATTCACTGGTGTCTCCTACATCATCTTTTTGCCTCCGCGATGTCTCCATGTCCTCCATTCTGGCACGAAGATTTCAAATCTCTCTCTCCATGTCTGGATTCTGTCCTTTTCTACCTATGTCTCTAAACATTTCTCTTCCTCTGGACAATTCCCTTTCCTCCTCTGGATCGGGTGATTGTCTACCTCTTCTCCTTGGCGACATGGTGAATTCTCCTCTTTTCTTTGTTACAGAAAGCAAAGAAACTTTTCTAAGCTCTGATACCACTTGACTTAGGGGGCGCGCCACCCAATGGCACGTCCTTTCACAGGACCTTCTTCTTCTTGGCCTGAAGAACTTCAAAGGTTCTTCTATTTCCCTATCGGGAAATTTGCACCCACAGTAATATTCCTCCGAGGTCTCCCCTTTACCACCGAGAGATCAACTAAATCTCACTGTCTCACGAGTTCATGACTTAAAACCTCCAAACTCTCTTTTCAAATCTTACGATACCCGATCTGGCGATACGGGTATAGCTCCTTCCACATGCAACCGTGGGCTAGGCTTAATGTTAGCACCTCTCGCAACTTCTCAACCTTGCAACCTCACGACTTCGCCGGTTGGACCGTCGAGTTTCCACTCTCCTAGTCCGCGAGTCCCCGAGATGCACGATCCCACCTTATGCTTTGCCACACGTCCACAAGAATCTCAGCTCCTCGACGCTTCGCGACTCGGCGTCCACACGAGTCTTGCTCCTCGGCACTTCACAACTCGTGAATAATTTGTGCCACCTGTATTCCACTCGCGCTCCACTATGGCCCACACAGCTCCAGCTGTCGGGATATCGCTATCTCGCAACCTGACGATCCCCGTGGCCAAGCTCTCGGACCTTTTCTTGCGAGGTCCCGAGACATGATACCTCACCCAGATCCAACGACCCTCCTGTGTTCCGAATCCAACGACTATCCTTCTCTTGCCACCTCGCGACCTCGCGACTTCTGCACACCCAATACTTGGGTCTTTACCCTGCGAACCCCTGAGTTCGCGAGATCATCGATCTTTGCCACCTGTCCCCTTAGATGGGCGGTTCCAAATATCTTGCCGCTTTGCCACTCACGACTTGGAGTACCCAACACTTGGGTTTTCAACCAGCGAACTTCCGAGTTCGCGAGGCTTCCCGATCTGTGCCACCTGTCCTACGCAGATGGACGACTCACAACCTCTCGCTACTTCACTGCCTCGTGACCTTACGTCTCACAACTTTTGTCACCAAACACTTGGGTGCTCACCCTACGAGCTCCCGAGATAGCGAGATCTATCGATCCTTGACACCTGTCCCTTCAGCTGGACGGTTCTTAGCCTTCTCACCACTTCGCTACTCGTGAAGCTGAAGGGTTTCCTTTTCAATCCTCCAATATCTGAGTCAGCGAGATGAGAATCTCCTGAAACGTGTCCTCCACAACGAACGGCTCTGATATTATCGCGTCTCGTGATCTCGTTTCTCCTGCTACCCAACTTTCGGGGCTTCAACTTCTGAGTACCCGATACACGATATCACGTGTAGATCTGACGACTCCTGCGGCCCTGAAGTCGATGACTCTACCTCTCCTGAGCTTCAAAACCTTCGGAATCTTCTCATCATAACCTCCTTGCACCTTTGCAATATCTGACGATCACGATACTTCGCGAAATCTCCTCGGGGAATTTCGTCCATCCATTTCGTCCTTGACGATTCTTGCAAAATGAAACAAGCGCTTCCTCCGCCAAACTTGTTCACCTGTCCCCGAGATTTTATCGCTTGCTCGAACTCTTTAATGCACAAACTCTCTCTGTGTGATCCTTTGAAAATATCAAAGGCCTACTCCTCCTGAGCTTTGTCTCGACTTCTCAAGTCCTTCTGATAACTTCTTGTGCGCACTCCTTGCGACAATCCTTCAACTTTGTCTAAGTGTTGAAGTTTTCGACTCTGCGCACACCTGCAACAACAGTCTTGATTTCCTTTGCTCAGAATTGCAACTCTGAGACTTTGTCTAGCCTGCACATGCCTTGCACGACTCTGGTGCCAAATCTTCACTTCTAGGAACTTAGAACAAAAGTTATCTCTATCTGAAACCCTCTGTCAACGCACTCCTTGCGGAAAAATTCAACTGCACTCCTTGCAGGAATTCTCTGGCTCAAAATAGATAAACAATTGAAACTAATTCCTTCTCTCTTTCAGACTTCTAATTCACCATGAAATCACATGCATAGCACATAAAAGCAAATGCATGTCAAGAAGAAAACATCCATGAGCATAATATCAATACACAGAGAAACAACACAAAACCATGAAATTGAATCAAAGATTCTTCTATTAATTCAATATCTGTACATGGGTGTTCTTCACACAATTCTCTGCTTGCTCTTCTCTTCTTCCTGCTCTAGCTAATATTACAAAGATACAAATGAGGGTGTCTATATTTGGTTTTCCCTCTTTTTTCGAGAACTATCTAATCTAAGAATTCAATTCTATCTACCTGCAACTACTACCATAAATGCCTCTGTCTATCTCAGACGAGAGCGTATGGCTCGAGGTCTGAGTACATTTTTACCAAGGCGCTTAAATTAAATGATCTCATTTAAGTTAGGCGCGTCAACTTCAAGAGAGAATTTAAAATTCAAAAACTTGCACTGGACGTCTTCCAGCTGTCTTTCTGCTTCCACGTGGGTTTTTCTTTTCGTGAGGGATGCTCCTACATCATTAGGGAAAATTGGAACTTTGAAAACTATTTCTCAAGTAACCAATGCGTCAACAACCTGATGTTCTCTTGGAATTGCTGAAATATTACACTCTGGAAACTTCTCAAGGAGGTCTAGTACCATATTCCTATAAGCCCTCAGTCTAGGGTGTTTTTCTTGGTATATGCCTTTGATTTGATTTATAATTAGCTCAGATTCTCCATGTACAACAATCCTGTTGGTGCCCAATTCTTCCAAAACTTTCAGCCCCAATATTAATTCTTCATATTCTGCCATGTTATTTGTGCATTTAAAAACAAGTTTATAAGAACACAATTTTGAATATCCTTTGGGGTGATTGATCCAAACGCCAGCTCCCGCTCCTTCTCTGCAGGTAGCCCCATCAAAACTCATCTTCCATATATGATCTTCTGCATCATCCTGCTGCTCTAAAAGCTTCTCAATTTGCTGCTCAGATCTTTCCTTTTTGGCCATGTCGATTTCTGGTTCCCCCTCGTCAAGACATAGGTCATTGAAGAAAATGGAAGACCCCAACTCAGTTTCCACAGGGTAGATGAGATGGTTACTAGGTTGTGATTTGTTGTTGACCATGTATTTAAGCAAAACCAAAGACATGGATAGTAGCGTATGACATGTCCATCTGGAGAGTTCCCTTTAATTTTACAGTCTTATGTCTTGACCAAAGACATGGATAGTAGTGTATGACATGTCCATCTGGAGAGTTCCCTTTAATTTTTCCGCCCACGACCTGGACAAAAACATGCCGAATTTGGGAGGAATATCTGCAACCACTACGTCCATAACCATTTTATTTGTTGGGATTTGTGCCAATGACACCACCATGTCTTTGATCGGGCCAAGGCATTTCACATTTCTTGAATCGAAAGAGAATAGATCTTTATAAGGTCTTGTGATATCAAGGCCTAATTGGTCCATGGCTACTTTAGGCATCAGGTTATGAGATGATCCAGAATCCAACATAGCATTGTGCAGAGTCATATCGTGGATCTTTAGACTAACATATAAAGGGGCAACTTCTTCAATATCACTATTTTCCTCCACACATGGACCAAATAAGATGGCTGGGTGATCATCTTGTATGTTTAGGGTATCATAGGTCTGTTCCATATTCAACATTTTGATGATCTGATTTTTGTATTCGTTATTCTTGATTAATTCGTTAAATGGTACATAAATTTTGATCTTGGCCATCTCACTTTCAAAATTAAAAGAGGATGAGGTCCTTTCTACCTCTTTGGTGACCGTTTCTTTCCTTGCCTCCAATATTCTCTTATGGGGTTCTTCTTTCTGCTTTCCTTTGTCTACAGTACCCTTTGCAACATAATCCTTCGCAACAGAGTCCTTCGCAGCTAAATCCTTTGCAAAATAATCTTTTTGGGGTTGAATTGAAGAAGGCATGTTACTCTGAGCTTCTTTGGTGGGGTTTCCCTTTGGAGGGTTTGGAGGTACCCTTTGATTTCGAAGGTTGTATTGTCTTTGGAATTGCATGATGGCATTTTGCAATCATGTCTCATAATATTCTCTTTCTATTGATACCCTTTCCTCCTCATCTTGCAAAAAGATATCACTTGCATCCATGAACTGGTCGTGTTCTTCTTTAGTCAGAAATACCTATGTTTCTTTATCATCACAACAGTTCATGTTGTCTTCAAAATATCCATCATAATTTTCATTTACATAATTATTTTGAAAAGGAGGACTTATTTGCTGTTCCCCCTTATTTCCTTGGTTTCCCTGATTCGCTTGATCTGCTTGATTCGCCTGATTTCCCTGATTTCTTTGCTCCCTTTGTCTAATTTGTGGGATTCCTATTCTCCTCAGATTTCTGGGTGGACCATTAGCCTGTTCTCTGGGGTTAGACATGTTACTCAGGACCATTCTCTCCATCATCCTCTCCATGTTTCTCATCATCGTTTCAAACCTTTCTTTTGAGGTTTGTGAGGTCAAAGGTTGGGTCTTATCTTAAGCTTTGTTCATGTTTTGGCCAGAGTCAGATTTTATCTTTCCTGAAGCCATTAGATTCACTTCAAATTCTATGGCATCAATCATCATATCATATAATGTAGCAGACCTTCATTCTCTTAATAATAAAGCAAAATCACTTTCAAAATAATCAACATATATGAGCTGAGTAGCTTTAGGGGGGGTTTTACCTCTGGAGGAATCAAATTATAGACCTTCATGAATATGGATGAAAACTCCTGCACTGTTTCGTTAGGTGATCTCTTCATGTTGTTATATTGAGTCAACAACTAAAGGGGATTTTTCTTGTCTCCCCATTTTGCAAGGTAGTTGGTTTCAAAGGTCTCGAAATCTACGATGCTAGCAGGTGGAAGGGCTCTGAACCACTTCCTCACTTCTCCAACAAGACTCTGTGTAAACAACCTCATTTTTACATCTGCAAAGTCCACCTCCTCCAAGTCTATGAAATCATTAAACCAATCTAGGTGCTTCTGGGATGATATGTTACGTTCAACGTCATATAGTTTGATCCTTAGGTTATAATCTTGAGGTAAATCATGTAATTGAGAAGGAAGTATGAGGGGAGAAAATATAACTGCTGTGAGGGGTTGGAGTGGCTGTTGGTTCTGAGTGGGAATCACTATAGGCCTAGAAGATGCAACAAAAATCAAGTCTTGGAATATTTTTTTGTTAAAGATGGTTTCGTCTAAATAGGATTCAGATTTAGTTCTGAATAGAGTTTGTTCGAACTTCACATTAAACTCAAAGTCTTCGATACTAGTCACTCTGTCCTTGGGTAAGGACAGATATCAGTCTGGACACAACCCCGGGGTTACTGGTTTTTCTTTTCTTTTATGTACAAGATTCTCAGGGTCAGACACAGGGATAACAACTTCTAGGTCTGGGTTGCTTCTAGTGTGAATTCTCTTGGGAGCCAGGATTTCAAGTTCAAACTGCTTGGTGCGAATGGTCTCTCAGTAATGGAGTTTCCAAGGTAATAATAATGACCTCAACCAATAATGTATTCAATCCACTGTCACCCTCAGGGATCGAGACTAAGCTTAAAGTCATTTTTTCCCGGGGAAGAGTTTTCAATTTCGCCCCCAACAACAGCGTCAGAATGTTCGCACTCTGTAATTTTTTTCTGGCTGATAGAAAAATGATAGAGGTAACCGTTTCAACCAACTTTAGAGCTGAGGCACTATCCTACTCAACTTAGAGAGGGATCTCTTGTGTCACTTGATATTTTTTGGCAATCGGTGGCTAGATTCGGTTTGTTTTGGGGTTTTTTATAAAATTGTTGGCAAAGAAGGGGAGGAACACTCAGGGATATGGAGTCAAAATTATGAAAGTGAATGAAAACAATGACTGCATGGTAGAAATATCTAGAGGATAAATTCCAAATGAGACAATGAATCTGATTTGTAAATTGTATTTAAGCAGGGTGTGAGAGGAAAGAGAAAACAAATAACTGCATTAGAGCATTACTGAAATGAATTATGAATTAGTTAAGAAGAAATACACACAGTTTAAATTGATTAAGCCGAGAGCATCAAAGGGTGAATTCTGAGCTTTTAACTATCCAATTTAAACAGAAGACAATGCAAATGAAATCAAAGAACACAAGAAATACATACAATTAAAAGAGACAGAACTCATATCACCACCATTGGAATCTTTTCATAGAGACTTCAAAGTGCTTTTGCATGTGTATTCAATTTAGTTTCAGAAAATTACAATAGAGTTCAGAAACAACAAGGTGCTCTTGCACTTCTGCCAACATTAATTCATTCAAAACTCCTGGTACTTATACAGTTCGATTACCATGGTTGAAACTGAAGCGTTTCAATTTCTAAAACTGACTAAAATAATTACATGCCAACGGTTTCAGTAGGAAAACTGTTTTACAATGATTAAAACAAAAACGTTTCATAAACTAAGGACATATCTCTCTGACTGCTCGGCTTCCTCTGCGCCATCTGTCTTTCTCGGGTTTCATGTCAAATTTTCCAGTTTGGTGACACCCAGAGGTTACTTATTGGCCCCTGGAAAACTGCATTTCATCCTGCCCAGCCACATGATCTCCTTCCATTGTGAGTCAGACGAAATCTTGTAATCCATCATCTCCTTTATCATAATCTCTAGATCGATGCAAGTAGCGTAAGACATAGTTGGTAGCCCAGTTTTAACCATCTTAAATTGATTCAAAATATCAAAGTCTATGGCTAAATACTCCACCAAACTCGGTCCTTTCAGGCTCTCCTTCAAAGCTTCAAATTTGGAATGATCCATTTTGCACTGGGTGAGGAGAGAATTATATTCTTCTTGATTATATAATTTCCCCTTACCATCCCAAAATGGCGGGAGGCCCTTGATAAACAATTGTTCAAATGTATCCTTAAACTCTTGTATACTTTGTTCCATTTGCACAGCTTTGGTCTGAAATGACTTGAGCAAATTGTACTTAGAGATGATCCTCCTAGCCCAAATGATTAGTGTAGTTATTTCCTTTACCTCAATGGTCTGAATATCAACATGGGCACATAATTTAGCAAATTAATAGTGTTCTGGGCCCATTCCAAAGGATTTTTCGCGAGTGTCTCATTAACAATGTACATCTGCTTTAGGCGGTGATGGCCATGCTGTCTTTGTCATCTATAAAATTTAGATAAACCCTGAACTTAGCAACTTCAATAGCAACAACATCCCAGAGTATATGTTTATCTCCTTGCAACAGTGCTTTGCCCCTCGACCTTATTTTCATATTGTTTACTCTTTCTTGAAAATCTTGATTCTCTTTTTGGAATTGGGCCATCTTTTCATCCTTCATTTTCATCTCTTGCTGAAGCTTTTTTATGACCTTTTTAAGGTTCTTGATCTCCCTTGTCTTTAATCTTACTTGGGACATAGCTTGAACCAATCCATCAATACTTGATCTAGCTTCTATACTAGAAGGGTCAATAGCCACTATGTCTGATTTTGCTGCCTGTTTTTGTGACCAACTTTCTTTTTCCTTTTCTAGCGGCAATACTTTGGCTTTTTAATTTAGTGCTTCTTGTCTGAATGTCTCCTTTTCTTTCTCTAGAGCAGCTATCTCTGTTTTCTGTGGATGTTCCATGGCAGACATCTTCAACTTCTTCTTCAGGCTTTGGATCATCTTTTCTTTCTCATCTAAAGAAGCCTTTACCCCTTGAGGGCCTTCAGATTCCAATCTTTTCACCTGTGTCTGCCATGCTTTGATGAATGCTTTCTCCTGCTTCAATTGTCCATCCAATTTTAGTGCATGTGTTTTCAGTCTTGAAACCCTCAGACTCAAACTCAGGTAGTCTGAATACAACATGTCACTGGCGTTTCTGTGGAACTTCAACTTGTCTGGGGCACCGATATTTTCATAATTCAGTTTGACTTCAAACACCTTATCATCATATGCCAGTGCTATGTTAAATGTCTTCCTTTCCACATATCCAACTGAAAATAGGGAAGACTTATGCTAGAAGATATTCTCTACCTCAGGTAACAAGTCTCTTATTTTACTATTGTCCATGCTTCCTTTCACAACGTATTGATTAGCTAGATCTTATTTGGACTGGTATATTGCTCCAGGTGTCTGGTTAAAAACATACTTCCTGCTGTTGAAATCCCTTGACCTGCTTTCACTTTGTGGCATGCTTCCTATGCCAGCCTCTTCATTTTTGGTTGCACTTTCCACCATATCCATGCTCATTTTCTCTTCGGGTTCTTCTTCCTCTAGGTTTACTACTTGAGAAGATGGTGTGATTTTCATTTTCTTGAGAATATTTTTCTGACTACTGGCACCCAGTGCCTCTGAACTGCTCCTCTTGTTATAAACACTTATCTTTGGAGCTTTAATAATCAACCTTGGAGAATTTTTCTGTGTTTGGATCTGCTGAGGGGCAGACTCTACTTGTTGTGTATGATCAGGTTGCAAAGTGACTTCCATATCTGCACAGGTTTCCAGATTAGCCGTTTATCAAATCCTTCAACATGCTCATGCTCGTAGGGGCCTTGTATTCTCATCAATCTTCTCTTATATATGATTTGATGAAGATCATATTTCCTCCCTTGTAACTATGTGAATCCAAATTCACTGAGCTTGGCCTGGATTTGAGGCAAACAAGATCTAGCTTTTACCACAAAGGGTCCTATTATGAAGGGGAACTTCAAGTTAGATGCTTTGTCTTTGAAATGATTCTTTGTCTAATGAAATCTAAGGAAAATACTCTGGGAGTCAAAAACACTGGTAAAAGGTAAGGTCCTTCTTGATAACCATACACCCAAATTACAGTAGAATGCATGAACAACATCCAATCTCCTATCCTGTTCTCTGGGTTGGGTTGCAAAGAGATTTTCACTTATTCCAAAACCCTTGGTAGGCCCGTGATGAAGATTGGGCTATAAACCCTAGACATAATCATATTTATAAAAATAAGCATCGTGATCCTTTTTCATTCAGTCGAGATGAATGCGGCTTCAGGGAATTCTGTCTTGTTTCCAGGAACATTCTCAGTAAATGCGTGTAATACCTGAAGTGTCTCACTGACTGGAAATTTATTAACTGATTGTGTATATTACCGGTGATGAAATCTTCAAAGCTAATATGGACTGACTGACTAGACTCTGACTGAAAAAAGGTCAACAGGAAACCCAACATGACCTCTACTACAAACTTGTCATTATCCAATCCTAGAATTTGACTGAGTGTGGAGTAGACCCACTGGAACTCAATAATCATGACACTTATACTGACAGGTAACGACAAACTCTCAGAATGATGTTCAGGTTTGACAATGGTATGAAGAAATAGGGTTTTGACTTTGAGGGGAAATTCTCTGTAGACTATGATTATTTTCTCTTCTTTGAAGGGATTAGACACTATGGAGGAAGACTCCGGTAAACTGAGGACATGTTGAACTGACGGGCTATCTATTCTGCATAAGACCTCTGACCCTAATTTATTCAAAATGACCTTTTCTTCTTGCAAATACTGTTTTTCACACCAACTTATGAACTCTGTGAAGGGGAAAGCGACTTCAATGGTGTAAGGGGTAATGGAGGCTTGGGCCACTCCGAGGAAAGGTAGTCATTTCCCAACATTGTCTAACAAATTGGCTCTGGATACAGAAATGGGTGAGACTATTATTTATGTATCAAATACATCATAATCCCTGTCAATTAGGGCTTCTTCTTTAGAGGCAAGGATTTTCTCTGTTACGGATAAAATGATAGGGTTCATGGCCATGATGGAAAATACCTGTGAATCAACAGAGAGCGCATGATTCTGGTTCACTATTGAGCTTCAGTTTTGAAGGAGTTCTACATCAATGATCTATCTCCCCCTTTCTGGTTCTGACTTAGAGTAGAAAAACACATATGATTTAGATGCTTTCACCTCAGCCACCAATGACTGCTTTGAGTGACAGTCAATAGTGTTATTCCAGGGGCTCTTATGGAAGTCACACTACATCCCGGTATCTTTCTTTGTCTTTTTGGTGTCCTTCTTTGCTTGTGGCTTGGACAAGTTGTCCTGAAGCGGGACATATTTTATTTATCCTTTGTTCTGTGGGTTGGGGCCGCCCTTTCTTGGATTTTTTTGTGAGGGGTTCCCAGGCCCAAATTGTCGTGTCTTTTGTTTAAGCTTCTGCTTGATTTTGACGACATATCGATAGGCTACGCCCAAGGATGAGATTTCTAGAAAATCCATTTCGGCCTAGATGTATCTATGCAGACTGCCGCGATACTTGAGCACCAAATGTCACTCAGAATATTTGATACCCATCTTGTCACGCAAGGTATGGAAGATATTTGTGAACTCATGCACTAATTGGTCTCTTTCATGCCGCAAAGTGGTCCATTTTGTATACAGGTCGTCATAACTTCCAACAGAGTAGTATTGTTCCTTAATAGCATCCCTGAAGGAGTTTAGGTGACCACAACTATAAATAATGAGGGTTCCTCTATTTCCTTATGCTCACAGAAAGTTTCCCACCAATATTTGACACGGGGAATGGCTTTGAGGAGCGCAAAAGTAATCTTTTCTCTATTTGAGAAGTTATGGACATAGAAATACCCTTCTAGTAGATTCAACCATTTTTCTATAGCATATACGTCTATCTGACCTTCAAATATAAGAATATTGAAGTTGATTTGTACCTTGAATGGGGCAACACCTCCGTTTGAGTAATATGCGTCGCTTGTTGGTAGTCATCGAAGGATTTGCGAAAAACTATCCATCATCTCGTTCCTCTGTTGCATGAGGGATTCCTTGAGAAATTTTTTGGAGGGATATCCTGTCACATCGTATTTATTTTCTCCCGCCATGAGAGGTCGCTTGGGCATGAAATAGATTTTTTCCTCAAGAGAAACAAGCTCGAGACCCAATTCTTTGTACCCTGACCTTGTTGGGGACATGCATTAAGAACGCCAAGGATCATACCACTCTGATACCATTGATCTGGATTTTATGAGCATAATGAAATGAATCCAGTTTATTATCAAAATATGTTTAACACAAAATAATATATATACAATAAAACTAGTTTCTATTCAATAAGGACATAAGCTGAAACTGTAAAATGTAGTGGAAAACAAGCTTGCTAGAATGGCGACGTCTTATCTCTGAGAAGAGATGTGATGGTTATGCTCATTCACAATAAGATGATTACAATGAGGATCTCAAGGCCTTTCTACAATAAACAGGAATGTCAAAAACCCTAGACATCCAAAAACCTAACCCTAGGAGATGAAGTGCCAAAAGTCATGTGGGCCTCATTTGGGTAAGTTAGTACATCAACTTCTCGGGGTTGTAACTTTTGCATACGATCTTCGTTTTAGGTACACGATAGCCCATTGGAAAGGTATGTATGAGGACTACACATGTTTCATGTGGATATCCTTTTATATCGTGAATGTGGTTATCCCTAAAAACGTTGTTTAGGGGCTCAAAACGACCCTAGAAGTCAGGGACCCGAAAACTAGGAAAAACCTGTCGAACTGGAAAACTACCAAATGATCCAGTTGAATAGGTGGGAGGCCACCAGCATCCATCTAGATCAGTTCTTCTCCTTCTCTCCCTCATATTCTCTAAGACATTATGTTGGTGTCATTATTGATAGCCTTTGGGTTCTCTATGGTTTACCATTGAAAGAGAATGTTGCTCTTTTGTAAGGGTGTTGTTCTGGGAGGAATACCCTGGAGCATTCGTACACTAGATTTCATAGGTGGTTGGTCCACCTATCCTTCAGAGAAGTTACACAACATGTACAACCATGATACCCTTTTGCTACAAGATCTACAAAATTATTAATGTATACAAAGCACGTTAGTGTTGAAGATCAAAACAATCGCAACGAATTGAATATGCCAAAAAATATTGTTACATATATAAGCAAATCAATAAACATGTAATTTACCAGCACAAACTCCTAATCCTTTTTAATCATGTTTGGTGTAAGCACATATTTCATACAATGTAAAACTCCTCTCTGTTGCGATGGGTTTTGATACATTGTATACATGTATCCATTCCCATAATTCCTTCAATTCATATACCAATGGTTATAGGTAGACATCCATATTCTTCACTTGTCTTCTACCATGGACTATAAGAGCCAACATAAGATGTTCATTCTTCATAGACAACCATGGGGGGGTAGTTTTATTGATCACTACTACATGCCAAATAAAATAGTTGGTGTTTTGGAGGGAATATGGGTTGACACCATCCATGGCTATGCTGAGTCGTAGACTTCATACTTCATCCTTGAATTTTTCGGGCCATGTATCCTCTATATGCTTCATGGCTATTGAATTTTTTTGGATTCACATAATTCCCAACTCACTTTTGTGCAAGGTATTCCATACCTGCAACATAGCTAATTATTTGCAACTAAAGAGCCTTTGAATCCTTGGGATTATAGGCATGTGACTCAATATATTATGAGGAGGATCATGTGATTTACCCTTTTTATCTGATTTATGATACCTGTCATGCCCACATTTCAAACATATCTCTTTTTCTGCATATTCTCCTCTATATATAATACAATCATTCAGACATGCATGATATGATATGTACTCAACACCTAACATTTTCAACATCTACTTTGCCTCTTCATAGCTACCGGGCAAGACATTATCACTCTGAAGAACCTTATCTTTGAAAAACATGGAGTTAATGGGAAATATAAATGTATAATGTCATTTAACATTCATAAAATCGATTATTTTTAATGTTGATTGTGTGACAAGATTTCTCAAAATATAAGGGACTTGATGGTCAGTTACCTCAATATTATCGAGAAACATGTGTTTGACATGCCAAATTTTTCTTTCAAGTTGTATAGTACATTTTTGTCCCCACCTGGGTAGACTTTGACAGGCTAGGTCCAAAGAGAGGGGTGGTGGAAGTAGATTTCAGGATTTCAAAAAAGGTATTATTGATATGAGCATCATCCCCTAGCTCATCGTTCTGGAATGCATCTAACAACATTGTCTCCATGGAAATCGTATCCCGTAAATAATCATCCATAGAAACCTCTATTTGATTGACTCCATTTCCAACTTGTGAAGAACTACTATTGATGTAGTCGTTCCTAATAAGTGAATCTGGACTTAGTGAGAATTGAATAGGTGGTTGATTCAACCATTCTTAGTATGCTTCCTCTTCGAGTTGTGATCTTATTGCATCATTCTCTCGATTTGACATTGTAGTGGGGTGCAACAAAAAATGATAGGTAGGTCACTCATCATCAAAATCCTAATTTCAAATATATTGAACATTATTACATCGATGATATTATTAAACACACCACAATTGGTTTGTTCAAATTACATTATACCAAACAATTATTACCATCACTAACCTAGGATTATGGTTGGAAGATGGCATGTTACAATTGGCGGGTTAAAGTGACTTTCCATTTTCATCTACCAACTGCTTGCAATATGTTTCTCCTGATAAGGGCTTCTGACATTTTTGAATTAGTGGAATATTTTCTACATCTAAACTCTATTTTGAATCAAGATCCAAATTTGGATACATTTTTATTCAGATTGACATGGATAAAAAAAATAAATTCAATTAGATAATTGATATATAAATAAAATCTGAACTAACTAGAGATGGAAAGGGAGAACTCTGCGATGTAATTTTAGCAATATGGAACATGCTGGAATTTGAAGATTTGTCCATTTGATATTATAAGTTTTTTTCGTGCATTGGAGCAAAATCAACAATAATTTTTAATACTAATGTGACTTTAAGCGGAAAATGTATACTCTGAAGTACTGCAAGTCATGTGGATGCATTCTAAAAGATAATTCAAGATGAATATACTATTTTATGTTCAAATAAAATATCGGATAACTTTTAAAGCATAACAGTGTGTTTATTTAAACAAAACACACCAGTGCGTCTATAACGATATAAAACAACGTGGCATTTAATTACTAACCACACCAGTTCTCAAGATTTCAAATAAATAAAAAATAATTGTATGATATTAGTGCTCTAAAAATATTTAGTGCACCGATGCTTTGTATAAACAAACGCACTAATGCGTTATATTAATAAACACACTGGTGTTTCGAAAAACTTAAAAAAAAAGTGTGACTTTGTTTTTTTACAATCGAAAAATGAGCTAGAATTTATTTTTCGAAAATCTAATTTCACAAAGTCCTTTAAATAGTAAGAGGCTATTCACTATTTCATTATTTTGCCTAAATTTATAAGGGAGAGATTTGCAAGAGAGACATATTGGGGAGCACTGTGGAGCAGCATAGTACTTTGGAACAACAAAATTATTCAAAAGATTAGAATTTGAAGGGTATGGTGATTCACTCAAAACCCTTTTCATAAATTCCTTTAAATAGTATTAAGCTATTAATTATTTCTTTATTTTGCCGAAGTTTACAGGGGAGAGATTTGCAAGAGAGACATATCAGGGAACACTGTGGAGCAATAGAATACTTTGGAGCAATAGAATTATTCAGAAGATTGGAATTTGAAGGGTATGGTGATTCACTCAAAACCCTTTTGGAGCAACAAAATTATTCATAAGATCGGAATTTGAAGGATTTTTTTATTCACTCAAAATCCGACATAGTAAAAATTTTAAATTTTACTGTTGATTTTAATAATAATTTTTTTTACAATTTTTATCCCTATTTAGATTTAGTTAAAATTCAGAAAAAAATAAAACAATTTCACACTTAACTTAAACCCTTGCTTCTTATTTCTTATGTGACTGCAAAATTTCACCTTAGGGTTTAATTGCCTCTATCACTTCACAATAAGAGATTTTCATTTTAGGCATTTTAGATTTAATGGGTTTGTGTTTTTATGTATAAGGCATTTGACATGTGATGCAAGGGGACCACTTATTGCATTGGATCCAAACCCTCTCGACCTTGTCACATTTAAAAAAAAAATAGTTTCTGGTTATTGATGCATCGATTTGGCTATAATGCACTAGTGTGCTTACTGATAAAGCGCACCAGAAATGTTCTAACATAATTTTTTAAAACATTTTGTTCATCGGTGTGTAATTTTTTTCGTTCATGGTTATTTTTTTTTGTTTTCATTTTTTACTATAGTCACGATGTTGTTATCGATACATATCACACCGTTGTAATTTAAAGTATTTTTAAAATTTTTTTTTTTTCTTGTCGATGTGTTTTCTGTATCGAACGCACCGGTGCTTTCATATTATTAAAGCGCACCAGAAAACCTTTTTTTTAGCTTAAAATTATGTGATTTATTTATAAAATATATTCAATAACTTATGTATTGAATGGTACAGGTTGTATATTGATAAAAAAAATGTGTGAGAATAGTTCAAGTAACAAAAATTTTGATCGACACAATGATAGCACATCCAAAAAAGAAAAAAATGCAAGTTCTTTGTAAATTATATACAAAATTAATATGTTTGAACTATATGTAAGTTTAACTAATATGTATTGGTTAGTGTGTATCATGCATAGCCACAAAATGAGGAAGCTCAATAAGATTTTTTGTGATCTAAGTGCAGAAAAATGTAAAAGCTTGATGGAAAAATTGCAAAAGGATGAATCAGATGAATGAAAAAATACTATTCAATATGAGTTCTTTTTGAATTTTCATTAATAATATACCTAATAATATTAGATAACATGTTTCAAACAATCTATAATTCACATATGTTTAATTTTCTATAGGGACCAACAACGAAGGAACGTAATGTCGTCCTAAGAAAATAAAAATTATAGAAGATGTAAATGATGATGAATTGGTCCTTAACTCATCTGGGGTGGTGGTGATGGAGGCTAATGAAAGGGGGGGAAACTTTTACAAAACTATGAGGGATAGTGGAATGAACATATAGACATACTTTCCACTTACAATACATAAATCAATCCAATGATTCCAAGAACGAGGTTATATCTAAACTATAGGAAGCATTTCCAGAGCAATGGTCAATGAGACCTGTCAAACTTGCAATAGCAAAAACATACAACAACAACAAAAAAATCATTCAAAAAGTAATATATTCCTAAAAATGATTTTCTAGAATATTTATATATTACTACAAAGCATTCTTTTATTAATATCAATTTTGTTATATTTAGTTTTCATATATGAATATAAAAAAGTTTTATTGTCATGTTACTTTTTTTAGGAAGATTATGAAAATCCCAAAATATCAATGAGTTGATATTTGAAATATGCCAGTAGGAATGTCCAAAAAAGTGTACAAGGAGGTGGTCAAAGAAATGGACATAATTGCATCACATGAGGAGCCCTCTCAACAATAACATGCTTCAATTGTATGAAATCATTGAATTTTTCTATTAGGTACATATAAATAAATAATTTAGCCTTAAATATTAATTTTCAAGTATTTTCTTCTAGAAAAGAAAACAAAATGGAACCCATTCAACACATAAAACGAAACGACAAGGAAGAAAATGGTTGATAGCAAAGTTTGTGAGTAATTGTTATTTCCTTATAACAACTTAAGATTTCATTTTTGTATATTTTAAGTTGTTTTACAACAACCATCCTTGACTGTCTTCAAACAAGTGCTAACATACACAGAAAAACCATTGGAAGAATTGATTGACATTGGGTTAAGTATGGGTTGTGAGTATATGTTAGCATATCAAAAATTAATTGTGGAGTTTGTAAGTTTCTATGTTGTTTTACTTCTCTCATTTTATAATTAATGGAACAAAAAAAATCCTTTATATTAAATCTATGATTTATTATGGGGTATAAAACTTGTAGGAAACAAAGTATGGAAATGTGTCAACAAAATAGTTGTTGACAAAAGGCATGGGATTTGGTTTTGAAACAATGTGTATCATTCAAGACTCAATTCTTTGTATGGTACGTCACTTTTCAATTTACATTCATGTATATTATTTATTTCAATTTTCATTATTCTCACCAATGTAGATACACTCATTACACTTTATTTTTATTTTTGTAGATGGAACTTGAAGAAGAAGAAAACAATCGAGGAAATCAACAAAACATTCGGCCAAATAACCCAAGTCATGGAAGTAGCTTGAGCGCCGACAACAATTCTAGTGAAGAATGATGATCAATATATTTGGATATCAATGCAAGCTGTTGTATTTTTTGAAATAATTGCTTGTGAAAAATAGACATTTTTTTTAATGTAATGGACATAGTGTCCCAATTGAAAGACAAGGGGTTACCAATAAGTGTCCCATTTTGTATGACAAAGAGCCTTTTATTCATATATA
>JZKD02S0676481.1:5247-15377 GCA_000966675.3 Picea glauca
GAGGACGAAGCCCTGGACCCAGAAACAACAGCAGTTAAGGATGATCCCCCGGTAGATGAAAGCCCTTCGGATCTCGCCCCCCCAGAAACAACGGCAGCAAAAGACACTCGGGTTTCAGCTCCGCAACCTCCTGCCTCAGCAGGCCTGGATGTTTCAGTCTCGGTGGAAACTTCTGAACCGAAAGACAATTCAATTTCGTCCCCACCCCTTACCCGAGGGCGAAAGACCAATAAAGCGCGCAGAGAAAAGGAGGCGGCCTCCAACATTTCTTTAGGTTCTCAGAAAAAGCTGGACCCCTACATTAAAGGGAAATTTTCATCCCCCTCGGTTTAATGCTTTGCTTCTGTCTTCTATTATGCTCACAATTTGTGAGAATTTACTCATGTAGGCAATCTTTGCCATTTTCTCGAATTAGTTCAAGAAGCAAATGGGATGGGTTTCCCAAGACGTTCACAAGGAGGTTGGCAACACTGTTAGAGGTCACCAACCTCCTTCAGATATGTAACTTTCTGTTCCAAGCTTGCGAGCAAGCCGATTAATACAACATAACCGTTCTAGTTAAAAAAAAAAATGTAAATTTGGAATTTTAGAATTTAGATTTTGCTTATGATAATAAAGGTTTGTAACTAGAAATTGATCCTTCTTGACTCTATAGTTTAAATGGATATATATTTGTATATACTATTTTATATTAATATTAATAAATGAACTATAAATTAAATTTATGATATCTATACTATAATATCATTATTAAATATAGTATTCATTATTAATATGTAATAATGTTTTGTTAGATTTTATTCAAATTTATTTTTATTTTTCATTTTTTTATGTGGAGCCTCTTCATTTATATACATTTTGCACCCAACACTTCTCTCATATACATTTTGTACCCAACAATTAGGGAGTGGTGGTTTGGTCGAGTAGTTGGTTCACATTTATAGTCATGCTTATGTATCACTAGTCGGACCCCACGGATTGCAACATGAAATTTAGTAATTTATAGAATATTATAACATTGTACTAAGATTTATAGTAATTTATATAATACTATAACACTTTTTACTTAAAGAATAGTATAAACAATTATTTAAATTTTATTCAATATTGTTTTTAATGTTTTTAAATGTAAATTTAAAATTTTGAAATTTAAATTTTGCTTATGATAATAAAGGTTTGTACCTAAAATTGATCCTTCTTGACTTTAGAGTTAAAATGGATATATACTTGTATATACTATTTTATATTAATATTAATAAATAAACCATAAATTAAATTTATGATATCTATCATATAATATTAAATATTGTATTCATTATTAATATGTGATAATGTTTTGTTAAAAAAATTTCAATTAATTATTCAAATTTATTTTTACTTTTCATTTTAATTAATTATTCAAATTTATTTTTATTTTTCATTTTTCATGTCCAGACTGTTAGTGATATACATTTTGCACCTAACACTTCCATCATATACATTTTGTACGCAACAATTACAGAGTCACGTAGTCATGCTTATGCATCACGAGTCCCACAACAACATGAGATTTAGTAATTTATAGAATATTATAACATTGTACCAAGATTTATAGTAATTTATATAATGTGATTTAGTAATTTATAGAATATTATAACATTGTACCAAGATTTATAGTAATTTATATAATGTTGTAACATGTTTATGTATGAGTCCGACCCCAACCGACAACAACATGAGATTTAATAATTTATAAAATATTATAATATTATACCAAGATTTATAGTAATTTATATAAAGCTATAACATTTTTTACTTAAAGAATATTAAAGAATAGTATAAACAATTATTTAAATTTTATTCAATATTGTTTTTAATGTTTAGAAATGTAAATTGGGAATTTTGAATTTTGATTTTGTTTATGATAATAAAGGTTTGTACTTAGAAATTGCTCCTTCTTGACTCAAGAGTTAAAATCGATATATACTTTTATATATTATTTTATATTAATATTAATAAATAATTTATGATATCTATCCTATAATATTAATATTAAATATCATATTCATTATTAATATGTAATAATGTTTTGTTAAATTTTATTCAATTAATTATTCAAATTTATTTTTATTTTTCATTTTTTCATGTCTTGTTCAGTGATATACATTTTGCACCTAACACTTTTTTCATATACATTTTGCACCCAACAATTACCAATTCGTTGGTTGGCAGAGTCGCGAGTTCACACTTATAGTCATGTTTATGTGACCCCAACCCCCACCTACCACAACATGAGATTTAGTAATTTATAAAATATTATAAGATTGTACAAATATTTATAGTAATTTATATAATGATACAACACTTTTTACTTAAAGAATAATATAAACAATTATTTAAATTTTATTCAATATTTTTTTTTAATGTTTTTAAATGTAAATTTGAAATTTTGAAATTTTGATTTTGTTTATGATAATAAAGGTTTTTACCTAGAAATTGATTCTTCTTGACTTTATAGTTAAAATGGATATATACTCGTATATACTATTTTATATTAATATTAATAAATAATTTATGATATCTATACTATAATATTAATATTAAATATCCTATTTATTATTAATTTGTGATAATGTTTTGTTAAAATTTATTAAATTAATTATTCAATTTGTTTTTTTATTTCTCATGTCCAGCTTGTTTGTTCTCTGATATACATTTTGCATCGAACACTTCTTCCATATACATTTTTCACTCATGCTTATGTATCACGTCGCGGACTCGTGCTTATGTATCACGAGTCTCACTCAGATGGACTGCAACATGAGATTTAGTAATTTATAAAATATTATAACATTGTACCAAGATTTATAGTAATATGTTATTTTATATTAATATTAATAAATAAATTGTCCCCGAGGTGTAGGACAGTCGGTGACGGAGTGTGTTGTTAAGCCACTCCGTGATGTTATGCGATCCCCTGGTGATTTGTGATTTTGACGGCACAAATTAACAAACAAAAAAAAATATTTATAAATAAATTAGAAAGTAAAATTAATGATATCTATCCTATAACATTAATATTAAATATCATATTCAGTATTAATATGTGATAATGTTTTGTTAAATTTTATTCAATTAATTATTTACATTTATTTTTATTTTTCATTTTTCATGTCCCGCTTGTCTCATTGTCTCATGATATACATGTTGCACCCAACACTTCAGTCATTTCAGAGTCCCTAGTTGGGTTCACATTTATAGTCATGCTTATGTATGTATCACGAGTCGACAACAACATGAGATTTAGTAATTTATAGAATATTATAACATTGTGCCAAGATTTATAGTAATTTATACAATGCTATGTATAAACAATTATTTAAATTTTATTCAAAATTATTTTTAATGTTTTGAATGTAAAATTGAAGTTTTGAAATTTTGATTTTGTTTATGATAATAAAGGTTTGTACTTAGAAATTGATCATTCTTGACTCTAGAGTTAAAATGGATATATACTCTATATACTCTTTTATATTAATATTAATAAATAAACTATAAAGTAAAATTAATGATATTTATCCTATAATATTAATAATAAATATGGTATTCATTATTAATATGTGATAATGTTTTGTTAAATTTTATTCAATTAATTATTCACACTTATTTTTATTTTTCATTTTCCATGTTCATAGTCTTCAGTGATATACATTTTGCACCCAACACTTCCATCATATACACTTTGCACCCAACAATTCTGGAGTCATTTATAGTCATGCTTGTGTATCACGAGTCCGAACGACCAAGATTTAATAATTTATAGAATACTATAACATTGTACCAAGATTTATAGTAATTTATATAATGTTATAACACTTTTTACTTAAAGAATGGTATAAACAATTATTTAAATTTTATTCAATATTATTTTTCATGTTTTTAAATGTAAATTTGGAATTTTGTAATTTTGATTTTGTTTATGATAATAAAGGTTTGTACTTAGAAATTGATCCTTGTTGACTCTAGAGTTAAAATGGATATTTACTTTTATATACTATTTTATATTAATATTAATAAATAAACTATAAAGTAAAATTAATGATATCTATCCTATAATATTAATATTAAATATCTTATTCAATATTAATATGTGATAATGTTTTGTTAAATTTTATTCAATTAATTATTCACATTTACTTTTATTTTTCATTTTTCATGTCGAGCGTGTTCATTGATAGACATTTTGGACCCAACACTTCCGTCATATACATTTTTCACTCAACATTTCTGGTCCCAACCCTGACCGAACAACATGAGATTTAGTAATTTATAAAATATTATAACATTGTATCAAGATTTATAGTAATTTATATAATGTTATAACACTTTTATTTAAAGAATATTATAAACAATTATTTAAATTTTATTCAATACTATTTATAATGTTTTAAAATGTAAATTTGGAATTTTGGAATTTTGATTTTGTTTATGATAATAAAGGTTTGTACCTAGAAATTTATCCTTCTTGACTCTACTGTTAAAATGGATATATACTAGTTTGTTCTTTGACGATGCCTCGAAAGGAAACCCAGGAGCAGCTGTTGGGGGAGGGATCATCTTGGATCCTACGGGCACACTGGAGGTGTCCTTGTCATGGGGGCTGGGACAAGAATCTAACAATATGGGGGAGGCCCTTGCCCTTTTGTAGGAACATTCAGAGCCTGGTGATCTTTGGAGACTCTAGGGTAATTATTCAGTCGTTGAATATGCAAAGGAGGCCTAATCATCTCAGGCTAGGCCAAGTTTTCAGGAAAATAACACTCCTATTGAATACGTTCATGGATATCATCTTCTATCACATATTATGGGGGATAAACACCGTGGAAGACACGGATGATTTTAGGGGCTAAATTTCTCTCATGGGCTAATTTTCCATGCTTTTCCCAAAACAATATTCGCTATTTTAAAAATGATTTGCCCAAATTCTATAGGATAAAATTATTTTGCCTTAAAAATCGCCAAAAATTTATATAAACTATATAAAATCCTTAGAAATTTGAATATTTTTACAAAAATATAGCCAAAAATTTATAGTTGGAATATGAAGGATTAGTAAGATTCGCCAAGGTTTCTACATTTTAAAATAAATTTCCATCCTTAAAATCATCTCTGACCAAAGAAAACAAATGGGAGATCAAGAATAAGGACACTCTGACAGTGAACAGAGAAGAAATGAAAGTACCCATCCCTTAGAATGGGAGGATCCCAATTTGATAGAATGGATAATCACTAGGTCCAATGGACAATGCAAATCTGCAGTGTCAATCTAATTCTTGCTGCCAAAGATTCAAATCCAAGAATAGATCATCGACTGAGACCCAACATCTAGCATTTTCAGCAGCATTACTGGTCAGAGCTAAGGAAATTGGAGGGTAGGGCCATACCGCCTCGACAAGGCCACCAAGAGTCACGAGGGAACTATGCATTCACATACTATATATCTGGCAGAGGAAATCAGGATTGCAGGAGCAGTCAGTCAAGAGTAAATCCAGGAAGTAGACAGGTAGTAGAGAGTGTTGAGATAATGCAAATGGAATCCAATGCCACCATCTCTAAGCCCATCCCAAATCTGGAATAAAGGATCACAGAGTTGCAAGAGGAGATCAACCATTTGAAGGCCTCGACCACGGAGCAGGCAAAGATCATGCAAAAACTAGATAAAGCTGGAGAAAGAAGATGGGAGCTTCTGGACTAGGATCTCACCATGCTGCGAGAGGAACTCACAAGAGACTCAGATGCCCAATTCAAATATATTTCCAGTGTTCATGGTAACTTCAAGTTCCAGCTAAGCAATCTTCAAGTCTGTTGTTTTTCATATGAGATGATATCAATATTCGATATATTATTAGAATAATGAGTGTTCCATATATAGGGAACAGAAGGTGACCATCCATGAAAGGATGTGTCCCTTGAATAATCAATAACTACTTATTATTATCATTTACTTATTATATACTATCTTTAGATAATGTCTTCCTGATGTTGTCCAAACATCAACAATCTCTTTCAATGAGGGAGACATTCTGCAACATGTCACTCTTGTCTTTGAGGTATACAAACTTCACCCTAGACTCATGACACTTGTCTGTCAGTCTTGGGAGACATCTCTCTCCCACCTGAACTGAGGAGAAACTCCTTCTATAGCTCTCCCTTTGAGCCAATTAATTCAGGCTCACTCTGGGTCTGCACGTAATAACATATAACATCTTGAGTCTTTATCATTCCTTGTCAAATTTTCATGACTAGGAAAAAGACTATACCAAGATATTTCACCACAGGCACACACCTATGAGTGAATGTCAGCTTGATGCTAACTAACACGTGGAAAGCACTTCAACCACCTCAAGTCCATATTATTCCTTGTCATGATCAAGGAAGGACTATGTCTGGGCCAATTTACCACAAGTGCACCTTTGTGATAAATGTATCCTATCTCCCTTGGTCTGCAGCCCAATGTAGGAGAAGTTATGCCCGATGATGAAACATCAACACTCCCTCTTAGCTAGGGAGGTATCTTTCCATAGTAGTACACAACTACTATCCAGAGACATGCAATCTCCGCTAGTGGTACAAAACCACCATAGTAGTAAAAGATTTGTCACACATGGCACTCCTAGGTGGACTTCTAGAGGCTACTCCCTCTAGGAACACTTAGGGTCAACTCCCCATAGTGTAAGACATCAAGGGTCAAATCCCTTGACATGTCCTCATGTTCTCTCCACATGGGACAATGGGCTATAAGCCCAAATGGACTTATTCCTTCTCGAATAAGTATCCTCACATATCAACTCAAATCAATTCAGAGAGGAGTATTATCTAGAGAAGGTTTGTCACACATGGCATTCCATGTGGAATTCTAGAGGCTACACCCTCTAGAAACACTAAGGTCAACTCCCATAGTGTATGACATCAAGATTCAACTCCCTTGACATGTCCTCATGTGCTCTCCACATGGGATGTTAGGTTATAAGCCCAACTGCACTTATTCCTTCTCGAATAAGTGTTCCACTTATCCCTTCTCGGATAAGTGTCCTCGTAGATCAACTCAACACAATTCATAGAGGAATACGATCTGAATAATGTCTCAAGAAGCTGCAAACATCAACACTCCCTGTCAGTGAGGGAGGCATTCTCTTCCACGCCAAGTCTGTCACGGAAGTACTTAAACTTCATCCTAGTTTGGTAAGAACATCAACAACCTTCTCATCTATAGGAAGGTACTGGACCAATACTTCCTTTCTTTGCACCATGTCTCGGATGAAATGGTACTTGATCTCAATGTGGTTCAATTTTTCATGAACCACTGGATTATTAGATATCTTCACACAAATTTGGTTACCATAATGAATAATGATGGAATCCAACACATGTTCAGATAGATCTGCATGGAGCTTGTGAAGCCACACTACTTCAGGGACTGTCATACTTAATGCAATGTATTATGCTTCTGTTGTGATCAACACCATAAAAGTTCATTTCCTGCTACACCAGGAAACCATAAAAGATCCCAAAGTAAAGCAACACCTGAAGATGGTCTTTCTGTCGACTGCACTCCCTTCCCAATCAGAGTCAATATATTCCCGCCATATCATATCAATGCTGGAAGTATATCTCAAACCATGTCGAACTGTGTCTGGAAAGTATCTCAACACAAGTTTCACAAAAATATAGTGTGTCTATCTCAGCTGACTTATAAACTGGCTAAGTGAACTCACTACATAGAAAATATTTGGTTTGGTGTTAACCAGATACATCAGTTATCCAACTAGATGTCTGTACAGAGTCAGATCAATTTCATCAAAAATTGGAAGAAGACACACTTAGTTTCTTTAGATTCATCATAATTGGTATAGCCACGAGCTTGAAGTTCAGTATCTCAAACTTCTTCAATATCTCAACTGTGCACTTCCCCTGACTTGGGAAGATCTCATCAGTTCTCTGCCACACCACTAGTCCCAAGAAGTAGTGAATCATACCAAGGTCCTTCATCTCGAACTCAAAGGCCAACAGATACTTGCATTCAATAATAAAGCTCTATGTACCTGTGAGGAATAAATCATCAACGTAGAGGACCAAAATCAAGGTCTCACCATTAACAGTTTTGTAGCACAGGGTGGGAGAAACAACACTTTTGTTGAAGCCCAAACTCATCAGGTGTCCATCAATCCTCGCATACCTAGTTCGAGGTGCTTGCTTGATTCCATATTGGGCCTTCTTCAACCTACACACATGAGACTCCTTCTCATGTATGACAAAAACATATGGTTGCTCGATGTATATTTCTTCCCCAATCTCTCCATTGAGAAAGGTTGTCTTCACGTCCATCTGATGTAGTTTCCAACCCATGGATGCTACGAGGGAAATAATCATTCGAATAGAAGTGTATCGAGCACCAAGAGCAAATGTATCCTCATAATCTATTCCCTCCACCTGAGAGAATTCTCTAGCAACAAAACTTTCTTTGTGCTTATTGATGGTTCTGTCAGTTGTATGTTTGATCTTATAGATCCATTTGGAAGTCACTACAGACTTCCTTTCAGGTCTGAGAACAATATACCACACACAATTCTTCATGATGGAATGATACTCCTCCATATCCATGTGAGATCCTCTAGATCTCATGAAGGCTACCTCCTCCTCAAAGGTAACATCTCTGCTCACCTCAGTCTATCTCTTACCAAGGATTTAGATCTGGTATGCCTTCAAAGACTCACTCTACCCCACAAATTTACCCTTTCTTCCTGAAGGGTCTAGCTTGGTCCTTTTCTCCTTGGGTACATGAATATATATAGAACACCCAAATATCCTAAAGTGTCCAACCTCATGCTTCACTCTGATGAAGGCCTCCTTAGGCATCATGTTCCTCAAATTCTTATGAGGACTTATGTTCTGAACATACACTTCATTCAAGGATTCCTCTACCCACATAAACATAGGTAAATGTTTATCATGCTAAGTCATTTTGGACCATACTTGATATATCGAGCATCCCTCATTAAACCAGGAAGATGGAAAACATCAACACTCCCTCTGGAGTTGGAGGTGACTCCTCCCGTGTTTTCCATATATAATATAAAGGATATCTATTTATAATTAGATGTGCCAACACTTCACACATTTGTGTATTGTAACCATTCAATCAAATCACATTTTATCATTCAACTTCTTACACATTAGGAGATTTGGAAACCATCCACATGACATGGAACATGAACGGTCTCTCTTAGATCATATGTTGTGAAGTTGCATCCCTTCCTGACAATAGGTTATTCGAAAGGCACCTCTAAAAAAAATTCTTAGTTGTGGCTTAGGGTTTCCAAGAACCCTAGAGAAAGCGTCTCTGCCTCCTATGAAGATTTCCTCAGCACCAGATTTGGCAACAAGCCTCTCTTAAACGTTCGACTCTATTCAACGCTCTATAATGTGTATTAATAGATGAAACACATCTTGTATTAACGCTGTAAAAATCACTTCTTTTACTAATTAACAATTACAAACCATTTGAATAATGATCTCAGCTTCCAATAGATGAATCATAGAGTAGCATGTTAAAATTTCTCTCCAAATCTTCCATCTTGTAATCAATAGCGCCAGAAAGATCAACTTTTAGTCTTTTGGGTAGTACCTAGGGTTTCAACACATAGTTTTCATTTTTTTTTTGTGGAGTGTCAATATAGAAGCAACGCCCAGACAACAGTTTTGATCTTCATTTGCAACAAGACGCTCATCAACCTTCTCGGATTTAAATTTTGTAAGAACATCTTCTATTCTGCTGTCAGGATGCCCTTGATTATTAACCCGTCTTCATGCTACAATGTTTTCGAGGCACTGTTGGAAAGCATATTTGTTCCTATGGAAACTTACCTCGTGGGTCGTTTGAGTTGAACTCTCAGGGCATTTCTTGCCATCATGTTATTTTTATCATCAAGACTATTGCATATTTTGACATATATCCCACGAGAAACCATGTAACGAACCTAATTGAATAAATGATTAAAGATTACAAAGAAAAAATCAGTTAAAGAAAATAAGCATGATTAATTGTGTGATAATCAAACTGTAGAATGCATTTAATGAACTGTGACAGAAAG
>JZKD02S0676492.1:0-15377 GCA_000966675.3 Picea glauca
GGAATCCTTGCTCAGATAGAGAAACAATTGAAACTCATTTCTTCTACTTCCTTTCTCAGATTTCAAACACTCAGCAAGAAATCATTCATACATAGCATGTAAAACAAATGCATAAAAGGAAGTAAATACTCATGAACATAGCATTCAACATACATACACAGAGAACAAACACAAATACATGGATTTGAGTCAACCTCTTCTATTAATTCAAACTCTGTACATGGGTGTTCTTACACAACTCTCTGCTTCTCTCCTATGCTCTTTCTACTTCAATAATAATACAAATGCACAATGAGGGTGTCTATATCCCGTTTCCCTCTTTCACTCTCAAACGATCTAATCTAGAATAAAAATCCTATCTACTTGCATTAACTATCTTAAATGCCTCCAACCTACTAAGGACGAGAGCGTATGGCTCAAGGTCCCGATTACATCACACAAGTGCGCTTCATTAATTTGTTACATTTATGTTCGTGCAACCATCCCAAGGTAAACTTCAAAACTTGTGCTGGTGCTTGCTCAGCTGCCTCTTGCCTTCCACGCTGGCTCTCTTGACATGGGTGATGCTCCTGCATCAGAAGTTTTGTTATGAGTTTTTTCTTCTAAGTTTGGAGTTGTATTGTTGAAGTGTGCCCAGATTTGCTTGCTAGTTGTTGTTAAGAGTAATAGCTACAGATAACTAAGTCAACGCCCATCTTTCCATTTCATGAGATTGTAAATGGACAAGGAATTATCTGAGCAAAATATTTTGAGTGCATGATTGCAAGTTTTCCTTTCTAATTTCTAAATTGTGTGAAGTGTGTTATCTTTGAAAACAACGTGTTTTTTTATTGTTGGTTTTCTTATATAAGCTATACTAAACAGACATAGGAACCTATCTGTTATCGGCACATATAGTGCATCAACTCTTTTGATTATGAATCCTGGTTGATAATTTGTGTTTGGTAATATATTATGCAAATAATTGCACCAACATTTTGACGTCGTTGTCGGGGAGTTGTAAACGGTAATAGGTAGTATTAGAATCATATTTCTTTAATGTTTTTGGATTGGTTTTATGGATGACTTAAGGGAAAAGAGAAGATGGTAATACATGTGGGAAGATCCCACACATCCACTGGTTTCTCCAAAGTTAGGTTGTCCTCTCTTCTTTTGATGCAAGTGTGTTTTTATTTATGCAAATTTAGTTTTCTTTATGATGAGATAACTTGTGTGAACCGATAACCTGGTGACAACAGGGTCCTAGTAATGCAAGGAGTTCAAGTTTGGTGTGTTTTTATTTTGCAAATAGTTTTAAAATTTAGATCTTTAATGATAAATCATGTTTGGGATGTTGTAAGAACCCCTTGAGTACTAATCTGTGTTGTGAAACATGTATCATGAACCAGATAGAGTAATTCAAGGATTATCAAGATCTTGAAGAATGTTCCTTGAAGAACTTTCTCGCATTCTGGTAGCAGTTGGGATATCTACCTCTCAGGAAGAGCATATCTTCATAGCAGTCAAGAATCTAGCTGTCTCTCCACGAGAAGATTTGGAAGTCCTGTCGGATTCCTCTTGTCAATTTGTTAAGGAGAATAAAGAATCATGGATAGAATTCAATGGACAGAAACCAGTGGAACCTGATATTGAGGAGTCCTTATCATGCCTCTCAACAGATCTTGTATGTACTCCAAAGACCAATCATCTTGAAGAGGATAATTTGCATTGCATGGTAGAGGAGGAAATTCGGTGTGACCTAAAAAAAGAAGAGAAACAAGAATATAGTGATCCTATTGAAATATGGTTTCAATTAGTTATTAGGTCACACCACTCTTTTATTTATTGCTTGATCTCATCATCAAAGAAGTTGGTCCTTCATACTCCGGTATGCATTAAAATTTATCTTTTAAACCTGAGTATGGATATATTTCTAACCTTGTTACGCACATGGCTTCACTGTAAGTATTCCTATACTTGAAGGATGATTTATTTTGTTTAAATAGAGTAGGAAAGGTAAATAAATAAATAAATGTTGCACATAAATAAAATGCAACCTATCTTTCAGACTTTTCATAAATGAGAATGTCAAAAGTTTAAGATCTGTTGTTCCTATAGTAGATTTATTTTTAAAAAAGTTATGATGATTTTGTTTGGAATCTTATGAGAAGGGAATCTCTTCATCCTCCGAATGCACACATAATACTGGAAGAGTTTCAAAAGTAGAGAAGGCATCCTTATCAATGGAATATAACACTTAAGGGAGTGCTTCATGACCTATTTCTTCAAAATTCTTCTTCTTCCTTAAAGTTGTTAAAAATGATGCATTCATGCTTTATATTCACCTAGCTATTTTAAGACCGCTATTTCACAAGGATGATCGATTAAGTGACATTTTAATAAATAGTTGAAACTGAATGTTATTTCAAAACTATCTTATTCATAGCTAATAATTCAACTTTTGACATTTTTCCCTAATTTTTTTGTTTTTTAGCATGAATAAAAATCTAGTTTTAATTAGTTCGATTGGTTTGTTTTTAGCAGATGTTTGCAACTCTCTAAGAAGCCCTTTTTATCATCTCACATTTTTTGCATGAGGCCATGCAAAACCTTAGGAATGGGGGATTGGTTGCTGAAACGTTCATATTATTTTGCAACTTTTTTCGGTCAGGCCAAATCAACATGCTCAGTGTTGGGATTTGATAGTCATTTCCAGAATTTTGGTACCATTCTATTCTGGTACTGGAGAATTGCATTCATCCGGTACTGCAAACAATGTTTAACTCTGCATTCATCCAGTACTGTGGGAGGAGGTCTGCATTATTCCATTATTGAACCACAACTCTACGCTATTCTAGTACTAATGGTCATTTTTGTGCTCATCCGGTACCAAAGGAGAAAGTCTATGTTCATCCGGTATTGAACAACATTCATGTGCTCATCCGGTACTGTGCTCATCTGGTATTGATGGTCACCTATGTGCTCATCTGGTACCAAAGGAGGAGGTCTGCACTATTCCAGTACTGAACCACAACTCTGCATTATCCCGGTACTAAAGCACAACCCTGCGTCCATCCAGTACTGGTAATGAGGTGTTGGTAGCCCTTATCCTATACTCAATTTTTTTGCTGCTCGATTTAAATGCTTCAAGTAATAGGACATACTAACTCAAATTTTTTCATTTTACTAAAATAAATTAGACTAATTATGCAGTAAACATATGGTTACTCTCAATTATTGCATGCTCCCTACCATGAAATTTTGCAAACCCTCATATACATCTCCTTGTATATTATCACTGAATTCCTCGGTGAAGTGGTTGTCATCATGAATGAGAAAAAATCATCCATCATGTCACTCTGTTTATACCCCTTGCTATGTTTCGGTACTGCTCTATTACAGTACTGTCCTATTCCTGTACTATCTATTATGGTAATGCAGAAACATGTTATGATACCAATTACTTATTTGGTATTTATGTCAAAGTGATATGATCTTTGTCATGTTCTTAACATTGTTTTCACTTTAGGTAATTGGAGGTATGGGATAATCTCTTCATGTTTTTTCTATCAAGGATCATTTAAGTCTTGTGTTGAATTATTTTTACTCTCATGTGCATCTTCCTCCTACATTTCTACACTCAACCCTAAATGAATCATCCTTTCTCTGCCTTTAGGAAGATATTTTTCACATTTAGCTCTATATGATAATGGGTGCACTTGTCTTATTACCTCATCATTTTGAAGAAGTGATTGCTAATTGAAATATCCATTGAAAATTGGTGATAGCATTATGTATAATACTAACCTAGTTGATTCAAACAAGTTTTTATCCAAGTTTATATTTACAAGTTTTTCTTTGAAGGTATTGATGAAAAGCTCATGTGGTGGACTGCCCTTGCAAAACTGCAATGAACTTTCATGAGAACCCTAATAGGATTAACTAGAGGTACCTCTTAGTCATTATCCAAGACGTTACATTATACATTGAATAGCTGAGATTTAAGTTGAATGTGGATGATGTCACCCTTGGGATAACTGCAAAGAATTAATTATGTGCCTAATAACTCTAAAATACTTTCATACCACCTACCTTCCTTATACTCTAAAACTATCAATGAGAAGTATACATAATTCTAAATATTTTGAGTAATATAATAAAAAATAAGTGTCAGGAAGTACAAATAAACCCGCAGGGGTACTGAATAGGCCTACTGGCAGCGGGGCCATGCTTGTATGGTACTAAGGTAAATTCATCAGGGTACTGAACATGCCGGCTGGCAGTGGGGCTATGTCGAGTAAAGAGAGTTGAAAAACATAAAGTGGCACACTTAAAACTGAACATAAACCCTTGGGTATCATTCTGAAGCAATCATTATCAAATCAAGGCTAGGAGATGACCTTTATATCTCTCGAATGATGTTCTTAAGAACCTTCAAGTATCCACTTTAGAGTTGTATCTTTAAAATAAATAGATTTGCATGAGAAGTGGGACCCTCATTATATGCAATTCACCTTACCTAAACAACAAGAGCTTCATCTCTACAAACTTGGATAAGAAAAAAGTTAATCATCTTGGGATGTATTCTTTTATGTGTTCCTCTCTTCAAATGATATTTAAACTATGCTTATATCACTTTTGTTTTAAAGCTAATCTAGTCAGGGGGGCCTATTAGTCAAATTCATTATGAAAACTCTTGGCCACTATCCTATAATCATATTAGAGTCACATCCAACCCTTTCTCCTATCTTTGATCGAAAATAGATTGGATAAGACTTAGCTTCAGGGAATGCTTGATCGAGTGAGGAGTATCATCAATTGTGAAACTTTGAAGATCATTGTTGCATGAGGACCTGCAATGACTTAATCATGGGGGAATGTTGAGTCTCAGTATTGACACTTCTATTACCCTATATTATCTATGTCTGAGTCAATTTTACCTATGATATGTGTATCTAATTGATTGTTTCATCCATAAATACAATTAATGACCTTGATCATGTGCATAGAGAGGTAACTTATGGTTAAGGCATGATTTGTTTAGTTTTATTGATTTAATTCGATTAAATTCTTTATTATGTATGATCCTAACCACTTTTACTCTTAAGCAGCATGATCCGGTACCCAGTTTATTCCGATACCAGCCTGTGCTAATACAGTACTAGACATAATTTGGAATTTTTAAATGTTTCTAGAAGAAATTTGGGCTCATGGGTTTTGTCCAGAGAGTTGTTTTCATGTGGAATCATGAGTCATAATTCACCCAAGTCTCACGTGTGGACCTCTAGCTCAGGGGGAATGATTCTTCTAAAATTATAAAAAAAACTTAAACTGCCAACTTGCGCCTCAATTTCCATGCATATGGTATCAGATATAGAAATTATAATACATGGGTTTTGTCCAAAATATGACAAAATGAGTAATAAGTGGGCCTTTTTTCAAAATTGGAATTGGTTTTGGAGATATGGGTTGGGGAATAACTCGAATCTACCCAAATTGTTAAAAAACACAGATTTTGGGGATTTATCCTAAAATTGTAAAAATTGTTTTCTTAGTTTGGGGATTCGGTTTCATCCATTCCTCCATGGATTTTATGTATAAATAAGATCTCGTAGGTCTGAGTAGAGAGGAATTTTTATGGTGTAAGATTCGTTCTTGAAGAGAAGAATAGTTATGTTGTAGGATTGGTTTTTGAAAACTATTGATTGTACTCTGTTTTTCTAAAGTAATGAGATAAGTTGCAATTCATAGATTTCACGTGTATGTTCAAGTCTTCTTATCTGTAAGTCTTTCTTAAGCTTCCTTGTTGGTACGACAAGGGCCCACCAACCCAATCAAGGTAAGCTTCGTTGTATTTTATTTGTAATTATAATTCTGGATTTTTGTGTGATTGTGTGAGTGTGAACATTTAACAATTGTATGTGTTATCAATGATTTCAAATACATTTTAAAGTTCAACATTGAATCATTTTATTCTGAATCAGTGTGAGTAATTAGATATTGGACAAAATAGATAGTTTCATTTTCTACTTTTACATGTTGACATTTAATTGATAAGAATTTGATGCATGGAATTGCTAAGAAAAGAGAGTGTTATTTTGAGTTTGCAAGTGTGGTGTTCTCAGTGGTACAGGAACCATAAGACTTCATCTCTCACCTTCATGCTTCATGTAATGAAATCTTTCAAGCATATTGACTGCCTCCTGTATTGAAGAAGATTTGATTGACATTGATAGGGTTATGATTGTTTTCCTTTTAAGAGTGTTTAAAGTTGATTGTTGATTACTGTTTTCAATTGCTACAGGGAACAAGATCTGATTTCATCTCTTCATTTCATGAGCCATCAATGAATAGATTTGTCACATAAGAAGGAATCTTTTGATTCACTATTTTCTTGAGAAGTTTTGTTATCAGTTTTCTCTTCTAAGTTTGGAGTGGTATTGTTGAAGTGTGCCTAGATTTGCTTACTAGTTGTTGTTAAGAGTAATAACTACATATAACTAAGTCAAAGTCCATCTTTCCATTTCATGAGCTTGTAAATGGACAAGGCATTATCTGAGCAAAATATTTTGAGTGCATGATTGCAAGTTTTTCTTTCTAATTTCTTAATTGTGTGAAGAGTGTTATATTTGAAAACAAAGTGTTTTGTTATTGTTGTTTTTCTTATCTAAGCTATACTAAACAGACATAGGAACCTATCTGTTGTCGGCACATATAGTGCATCAACTCTTTTGATTACGGATCCCGATTGATAATTTATGTTTGGTAATATATTATGCAAATAATTGCACCAACACATGTATCTGATGGTTTTTAGATAACCACTAACCAATATTTACACTTTTAGGTGTCCAACAACATCCCAATGTATAATGTGTATGATTCAATTGCAAGTCATTGAACCATAATCCTGCCAAAGTCTTCCATCTCTGGAAAATATCATTATGTAATCATGTGATCTAGGATGCATGCAATTTGTTCACTTAATGTAAATTCCAATTTGATGAGAGTGAACCAAGAGAAGTGAATCAACTTCTAGTATGACACATCCCTGAAAATGCCCGACAATGTAATCAAATTGCAAGATGCAATGCAGAAGGATCCTCTTGTCCTCTACTAGGTCAAATGACCATCTATGTGAACCAAACGTCCACATCATTTCTCTCAAAATCAAAATTAACATCCCAATTATGTATGATTCAACTTAAACTTATTGAACCATAATTATTATAAAGTTTTTTATCTACAGGCTACAGTTTCCCATTTGGAAAATTTCATTCCCATCTAGCATACTTGTTGTTGAAACTTTCTATCTGAAAACCATCTTCAATTCCATCATCAATTCCCCCCTTTGTTAGATGAAAGGAGAGACCAAAAGTGGTTTAATGAACCATATTCACTGGAATTTTGAACTCCCCCCTTAAGTTGCATAAGAGTTACATCATTTTACTCCCCCTTTCTATGCTCAAGTGAGTACCATACTTGTTCCATTTGAGTACAACACAAAGTGAGAATACGGAAAAAACTGCATGTTATCTCATCCTGTGAGGCCCATGCTCAATAGCTACATCATAAGGGGACCACTTATGTGAGGTACATATGTGTTACAAGATTGGTCTTTACTTGAGATTGAATTCTATGGTAAGACTTATATAATCACTTTGTTGTTGATGACCATTGCCAAGGATCAATCCACTCATAGTGAATCTTCAATCTTGCAGGGATTTTTAGTGTTGAACATCTGTCTCAAGAATGGTTATTCTTGCCACAATGTTGGCAAGTATGGAGATCAAAACACTGATTCTCGATGTGACCAACTTGATTGCAATTTTGTCACTTCGCATTCTGATGTTGAACTTGAAAAGGTGAAAGTGTAACTTCTTGAAGGAATCCAACACTTTGGAACTTGATTGGCCTAGAATAATCAAGAATATGAAAGGTAACTTCCTTTTCATATCCTACTCCAGTTCTATTCTTTTTGTAGATGATTTATTTCTAATGTCTAATGATGGGCTTGGAAAGAGTATTCTGAACTTGTTTCTTTGAAATCTGTGGAATTGGATTTATTGCATGTTGTTGCAAGATTGAAAGGTTTTATTCACTAAACTCAAAATAAAAATATTGAAAGGTAGGTTCATGAATAGATTCATCTTTGTCTGCATCTGGAGTTGTCTTATTGAGTTGCTCCTTCACTGACTATTGATCAAAAACATCATGATCATAGAGAGGGTTGTGATGAAAAAAATCTAGTTCATAACACTTCACTGGTTGTTGAGTTTTGAGATCCTTGATTTCATCATTCAATAGTTGGGATATAAATTGAATAAGTTTAACTTTAGCTTGTGTCACTTGCAAACAATTTAGTAGTGATTGAATATTTTCTTTGTTCAATATCAATGTGTTTTCTTCAGTGGCATTTATTAGAGTGTTTAGTAACTCTAATAATTTCATATTTCGAGCCATTTCAAAACACTAAAAGAGGTCTCCTTGTGCAGGTAGTTCCTGATTACAATTTGACTCGATAGAAGACGGATTATCTGCAACTCGCTCACTTGAATAGCTTGCTTGAACTTCATGCTCGCTTGATTTTGTTTCATGCTCGCTTGAACTTTTATTGCTTTCTTCCAAGAAGTTGAGGGTGTCGTATACTACCGAAAATGCACCCAAAAAATTGATGTTTACAATGATTTTGAGTTTCAACTACTCAACCTTGTCAATTGCGACTCAAAATTACAATGAATCTTGGGTGTCAGGCTTAGCCGAAAATGCACATTATGAAAAATTTAATTCAACTCAACTTGATTACAGTTACAAATACACTATTTCCAGTACAAATTAACTTGATCAAGTAATCTTACAACAAACATTGTTTGCAAGTTACAATTTAACTTCAAAATCTCCATGATGTGTTGAGTTCGAAATCATTTGATTTATCCATTGCTGATGTGGTTGAGGAATTGAATGTTTGAGAATTCTCTTCATAGATGCTTGATCATATGTGCTTTGATTGTTTGTACTTTACTAGTGTTAATTGTGTGCTAGAATTAACTTGCTTGTACTGAATGTATGATTATGCATTAAATGATACATTATAAACATGTTTATGTCAAAACTAGACATTAAACATCATAAATCAACAATCAAATATTCACCACAACGCACTACACAAGGTGTACCTAAGATCCCCTTATTCAATTTCGGGCGTATCTAGGATACAGAGAAAAAAACTTTAATTTTATTACAAGTATCTCTCTTACGAGATTACATACAATGGGAAGGTTAAAATGTACTTTCTCCTTCACCATGCTTTAACAAGGCTTTCAATTCATAGTATTTCTCATCTTCTCTCAAAGACTTAAGAAAACAATAAATGTCTTCTCAAAAAATGAGTTTCTTACAACCTTAGTTCGTCACTGACTTAAAAAAAATTTCTAAGTCATAAAGAAATAAAAAACATCAATTACTCATGCTCACTCTCATTTACTAATGTGAAAAAAATCTTACATTTACTCACCTCCATATTTTTATGTTAAAATAATTTTTGGTCCTTCATCTGATCCTCAATCAGGTCCTTCATCCAATCGTCAATCTGGTCCTTCATCCTGTCCTTAATATGAACAAAGATTTTTGCAACAATTTTGATAATTTAATATCAATTGAAAACCTATCCATAAAAATTGAATTGAAGGGTCTTCAAAAAATGAAGACACACATCAATCAAAGCACCTCATATTGCGATGCACCTCAGATCTACGGGGATAATATCACACTTCTCTGATTCGTGGCCTCTACTCGCAAAGGAGATCACATTTCTTAAAAAACTCCTCATCTACAACAACATAGATGTCCAACATGGGGAAAGTTTCAACCTTGTGTTGAAAATATACTTGAACTAGATACCAAATCAAATTTGCGGGATACCGGATCAAAAATACCAGATCCACCTATGTTGAATCTCAGTCGCCTTTCAGATTTCCTTTTTCTTACTCCCGAGGGGTTTCTTCTATTTACTTGAAGGTCGAATTGCCAGATCTAATCTAAATCACAAGTGGATGTGTTGGGTAGGTGCAACACTTAATAATTGAGCACTAGAATTTCTGCGATTATTTTCAACGTATTTTCATATCAAGAATATGCTAGAGAAATTTATGAAATTCGTGAGATCTAGTTATGGGCATAGAGAAATTACGTGGATAAAATATTAGCAACAAAATATCAATCGAAAAAACTAAATATACCCATTTGGGTAATAACCTAGGCATTCCATTTGCAATCTCTGTCACAGAAAACAAAAACTTTTGTTCAGAGAAAAAAATGTTTTTCATTTTCAATGTCCATTTTCCATTTTGAGGATAATTTTATCAAAAAGATTTTATCTTTAAAATTTTATTTTTTTAATCAATACATGGAGGAATTTGACATATATATAAAATACCTTTCCAACGCTATGCTATATGCTTAATTTGGCTTTGTATGGAGGCCAAAATCTACATTTTAAAGGCTGCATATTTCGCAATTGGAAAAAATCCGTTTCTTACAGGATGAATATATTTAAAATAGATATGAATCTTGAGAAATAAAAAATACCCTTTGGTGTGTCTTGGAATCTAGTTTACAACACAACTAAAATCGTGAAAAATAGATAAATATTGAAAGAGAAATCTAATTTTTACCAACAAGGACTCCAAAATCAACGAATTTCCCCTTCAATAATGTCTTCTCCCTAGATTGTGTCTAATTCCTGTGCTGCATATTTTCTTCATTCTCTGTCCACCAGATTGACTTCCAGATCAGGGTCCTATTCTCATCTTCGAAGACATTCCTTAAAACATAAATCTAGACTAAAAACAGATATGGTCTGCGTTACAGTCCTCAATATAGTCTGTGATACAATCCACGATACGGTCCATGATATGGTCCTTAAAATGGTCCTCGATACGTTCCTCAAAATGAAACTGCACTCAATACCGATGCTCTTCCTTCACAATTTTCACCATAGATATGATATTATCACCATGTTTGCACCATGGCTCTGATATTATCACCATTTCTTCACCATGGCTCTAATACCAATTGATAAAACAAAGAAGCTCCAATACTAGTTGATAAAATATAAACAGGAACAACAACATGGCGGAAAAGTCTCACTAGCCAATACTCTTAGTATTCAAACCAATGGTTCATATTTATAGTACAATGGGTGATGCCACCTCATAGAGAGATCTTCTCTAGATCCTAAAATCATGCATGATGACTAGGCTAGGCAATCTTAACTAACTCATTAGTCATCACTTGAGGATATATTACTAATATCCTAAATGAATAATACAAATATATGTGACAATTTAGACTTAGTGATTGGTTAAGGTAAGCCAAAGGCTAACACTTTGTTCATTCCAGTAGTCTCTAATGCTGGCCATTTTGGGATTATTAGTTGTCCCAATGTTGACTTTCTTCACCTTGATTGGTGTAAAAAAAACTTTTGATCCTAGAGATGGAACTTTCACCTGTCTTTGACCTTCAACTTATGTAATATGAATATTTCCCGGGTCATCATCATCTGGTGCTTCTTCCTGCACATGGTAACATGACAATAGTTCTTTGATTGTCTGTATGTTCTATTGTTGATACCCTGTCATGAGTTCAACCTCTTGTTCATAAAAAAATATTACCCCTGTTATCTCTTTGAGTGATAAATCCATGTTGGGGTTCAAATGTTCAAATTAGAAAGTGACTATAAAATTATGTTGTAATGTTGTCCATTCTCTAGTGCCTCTGCACGGTTCCTAGTCTACATACTAGTTTTCTGGAATTCCTTCCAATGTGTGGATGAAGTGATGAGGCCATTTGTTATAACCCTAATTTGCACTAGACATGCTTACCTGAAATAAAGCCATCTCAGATTCCTTCTTTTCCAAAACACTGCTGAATAACTCTTCTTAAAAACCTATTTTATAAAGACCCACATGCCCTGATACATTACTACACACGTGCACATGCCAGCTGACCCAAGATAGCCCACATGTACCTACAAAAGCACAAAAAAAGGAAAGTTGTTGACGAAACACACAACTTTGGGTGAGTTAACTAAACCTTTCGGCCATGCATGGCCGAGGGTTCGACCAAATACCTAGCTTCTTCTAGCCTATAAAATAAGGGTTAGGGGTCTCATTTGGAAGAGGAGAATCATAGTAAAGAAACTATACACGATTGCACATTCCCTTTGTCCCAACCCTTTAGCCATCCTTGCTCAAAGAGAAATATAGAGAAAAGAAGTTGGAGGACAATTGAAGAGCATCCCAGGACCAAGTTCATGGAGCAGTGGCCGGATTCATCATTGTAAGTTGATTTGTTGAAGTTAATAATAAAGAAGTACTTTTCCTGTCCCACCATATGAGGTTTTCATGGTTTATTGCATACATATTGATTAAATCTCTAACCCGTTAATCTGTAGATCAAATGCATGTGGAGTTCTTTGTTTGTCTTGTTTGAATGTAGATCAACCTTGGGAGGAGATATGTAGTCAAAGAGTGATCAAGCATGAAGAAGGATCGATATCAAATGCCTGAAATAAGGTATGCTCACTTGATCTTCTTAACTACATATTTTCTTAAGAATAACGGGGATTAGGTCTGGGACGGTGGTAGAAATTAGGAATCTTTAGGTCTTTTCTGCATGCATAATAAAACCCTAAGTGCTAGTCCATAGAGGGATTTCCCACTCACAACAGAATTGGTGACCATACTGGGGATTATCTAGGGTTTCTGGCAATATTTTTTTGGGTATTTTTAAGAACTGGTTTCATTTCCTGTTTTTAAAGTTTCTGCAAAAGTCTGAGCTAACAGAGATTCTGGTCTTCCATACCAGTTATCTCTGTTTATTTGCATAACTATATTTTTTTTTTCTGAGACCCACAGAGGTACACATAGCCTGTATAAGGTCTGCATGTGTGTACCCGTGCCCTGCATTCTCATAGCCCGCATGTACACGCTAGCTGAGGAAGTGTCAGTTGCATGTATGATTCCAGAAAATTTCTTTTAGAGAGGCAATCATCCTCTTCCCTATCAGAATTAGTCCTTCTCAGGGGTTTTCTGGAAGTCTTTCTAGTCTTTGTTGTTTGCATTCTATAGCTTAGGTTTCACCTCAGATTGGTTTGTTCTATGAATTTTTCCTTGAATTGTTTTCTTTTCTTTGTTAGAGTAAGTGTCTAAGTATTCAAGAGATTCTAGTTCTCAGTACCAATAGTTTCTGCCTAGGCTGGATTGCTTGTATTTTCATTTGTTTCAGAGTTTCAGAGATACACGTGGCCCGTATAAGGCCGGTACGCATGTACATACACTCTGACTTTACACAGCTCACATGCACACGCTTGCTGTTGAACTGTCAGTAGTGTGCTTGTGGAGAGAATTTTGGTTGAAGGTGAGGTAGTCATCCTTTTATTTGACAAGAGTTATACCTCTCAGCTTTTTGGGTCTCTATCATAGTGGTCAGTAACTTAGGTTTGATCACAACAATAGATTTCTTTTTTCATTTAGAAGTTTTCCTCAAAATTTTCTTTTATAGGGTTATTAGACAAGTGTGAGAGTCCAATTTTAATTTTCTTGTGTGTGATTTTTAAAGTGAATCTTTGCGATCTTAGCTTAGGATAGAAGTTTTCTTGGTTTTGATTTGTTGATATTTTTCCTTTTTGCTTTGTGAGCATTCAAATAAAATAAAAAAATCTTTTATTTCTTTGTTTGGTTAAAAAGTGTTGTTTTGCTTTAGTAACCAGAGAAAAGTCTTTTCTTTCATAAGTTCTTGACGATTTACTTAGATCATAAGTAGCTCATAGTCGAGTGAAATCCTACTTTGAGTTTGTTGTTTAAAGATCTTAGAAATTTTTTAAGTTTGAAAAGTTGTTTAAGATTTGAGTTAAGTGAAGGTATTTTGTTTCCATCTTTCTATTTATTTTTGCTTTTGTCTTTCAAACATCACTAGTTTCACTTTCATAACCTTTGAATTAAGACAAGCCATAAAAATTAACACTAAATCTAAAATTCATTAGAATTTTTATGTTTGTAGGGTCAACCAACTAGTTTAGGGTTAGGACCTTGAATTAGGTTGGAGAGGAAACTCTTCAAGGCCATTAAAATCAAACATTGGAGTCTGAGTCAGGGAGTGTCAAAGTCCAGTATCGTGAAAGTTATCCAGGACCCCCCTCTAATACAGGGGATAAACACAAGGTCACATGCAGAAAGGTAGTGGAGATAACCCCTCCAAAGCTGGACCAATTGTAGTGGAGAACACATATAGAGGACTTGTCTTGGGATTCCGTCGATTGAATTTTCCACAGAGCTTCGTGGGTCTCGAATCCATTTGATGTCGTAAGTTGTCTTCCAGACCACTTTCTTTCGGTACCCTTGACAGGTTTCAGGCTTGACACCCTGCTCATTTTGGTCTACTCGACTTTTGACTGTACCGCCTGGTGACTATTCGTGCGTTGGCAACCTAGTTGCCTATATTTTTAGAGACATACACAGGTGACTGCGGGGGTATATCGCGGTACCTAGGACAGACATCAGGCCACGCTTTGTAGAGTATACCCAAAGGGTGCTTTCGTGTTCGATTTTCACTTGCACCGGTAAGTTTCTCTAGTGTTGGTTGTTGTAACTATTCTTCCAATTAGTTTAGTGTTTTCTTGTTTTATCTTGTAGGGACTTTTTTAGTGTGTGTTGTTTTTTGAACAAATAGAAATCCATAGGGTGTCTTTGATACTCTCACACAGTGGAGGATCATGAGCTCCGCCAGTCACGCAGGCTTCTAGGTCTATCACTAGATACACTGCAGCCACCTCTGCCACCACTAAGGTGAAAGCTAGACCAACAAGGGTCTTTTGAAGAAAACAGGTCACAAGAAATTGTGCCCGACCAACATCCATAGGAAACGACCATTTTCGACTTTGGAGTGAAAGCTCTTGGTCCATATGAAACCCCAACCATTGATCTTTTGGCACCCATCATTGTACTGATTCACCCTTACGAGTGCCAGATAGTGTCGCACGCATCAATGGAAACAAATGTTGTCACTCCTTCTAGAAATTCTTCAATTCCCACTACGATTATCACCACAAGAGAGTTTCCACATCGTAACCCACCATCACCAATCCGAGCCACCATGGTATTGACTGCCTCTACCTCACATAGTGTTCCGATCCCGTCTATGGTGGCAGCCACAACCCCTTTCACACCTAGTGTGACAGGCCCTCCATTCTCATATGGGATGCCTAGATCATGTACAAGTCCTGTACTTTCCTACTCCACTTCATAGACTTTAGGTCTATGGGCAGGGATCTCTAACGCTCCTCTGCAAGGCCACATGGGGGGCACTTCAACTCCTTTTAATGCTTTCCCTTATAGGGG